>JXTB01000418.1:125313-205279 GCA_002914805.1 Parasponia andersonii
TTTTTCTTTATTGTTGGAAGAAAAATATTTGAGTAGATTCTATCACTTTTTTTCCTCCTCTTTTTCTTTCCTCTTCACTTTTCTCTTCTACTAAACAACCAAAATATTTATTTCCCACCACTTTTTCATAAAAATTTTTATTTCCTCTCCCTTTTCCTTCCTACCAAACATAATTTTAAAGTAAATTTACCAAATTAGCTTTGTATACTATTTTTAAAATTTTAATAAAAAAAATATAAAACAGTTATTTTAAAATATACTAATTTTCTTTATTTCCTATATACCAAACAATAATAGAGGAAAGACATTTCCTTTCCATCCTACGCATTTTTTTCCCTCCTAATTTTTTTCTTCCCTCTCTATAAACATAGCCTTAAAGTTATTTAGTTTTTTTTTTTCTTTTTTTTGCTGAAGGAAAGGTTATTTAGTTTATTAAGGGAAAATACGTCGTTTATCAAAAAATGAAGAAAACTTGTCGTTTTCCCTTGAAAGAGAATTTAAAGGGAAACTTGGCGTTTTCCAATACCTCTCAATTCTCATGCACCTTATCCAAACTCTTTAGGCAAAGGTTTTTGTAGCTTGAAGACGACACAATTAAAGCCGTGAAGGCAAGGCGCACAACCATTAAAAATGTTCAAAATTAGCAATACATAGAGTCATATTTGCTAAAGCTAACGTCGTTAGTCGTTACCATTAAAACATTCAAAACATTGACGTAGCGTCTTTGTTTTAAGAGTTTAGTTAGTGTTGAATTAGTATATTGTTGATTGATATTTGGGACACACCAATCAATCGGTGTTGAGTGAGCCTGTTCTTTAAAAAATAAGATGAAATAAGTTAGAATTGGAACAAATTAAAATTGAAATAAGTTAGAATTGGGACAAATTAAAATTTCTATATCATAATGCAGAACGCGCTGGAAAAGGCTCCACAAGACTAATTGCACTAACACAGCCAGTGGCCACACCCCATAGTGACCCAAAACACACAACAATAACCGAATTTAAAAAAATATATATATATATATTCCAACTTCAGGATAACTAATTTCACGTTAAGATAGCTCACGTATCAGCCTTCAAAATCAGTTTTGACCCATTGACCATACTTGCTCTTCATCTTCTCCTCCAACTCCTTGGCCTTAATCTCCTTAATCTTTTCCGCATTGGCCATGGACTCCTCCTGAACCTGCGCAATCCTCCGGCTCCTCTTCTTCGCCACCGCCTCTCTCTCCGCCTCCAAACCCTCATACTCCCTCACCCAACAACTCTGCACGGCGCAGCTCAGCACGAACACGGCCACCTGAAGAAGAAACATTGCCATCAACACCCCGCATTCCAACCTCACCAGGAGCTTGGCCTCTCTCAGGTCCCGGTTCGACCGGAGAAGCGATAGGGTCGACTTCTCCTTGGTGAACAGGGCTAATATCCCGAGCAGTTGTCCGATCAACGAGGCGAGGAGAAGCGAGACGTGAGTGATGAAGCAGAAGTGGGCTAGCTGAGAGTAGAAGCCGACGAAGGAGGAGAGGAGGGAGATTGAGGAGACCATGAGAAACGCCATTCCGAAGGAAGTTGGCGGAGTTCGGAGGAGGATGATGGGAGCGAGTGAGGCGGCGGAGAGGATGAAGAGTGTGAAATTCAGGCAGGAGAGGAGGAGGTTTGGGAAGGAAAGTGAGCTTCTGAGGTGATTAGCTTTGGAGGAAGCCATATCTTGTGAGCTTGTTTGTTTGTATTGTTTGTAGTTTGTTGGGTGGGGAGGAGAATGGGAGATTTTGAATTTTTATACTAAAAGTGAAATTCGGCCGTTAAAGAGTGGCTACAACGGCTACGTTTTATCCTCGAATGAATGAAAGGCATAATATTCCCTCCTCAGAGTTTTAAATTTTGAGACATGTACCCACTCAACTCAATCATCACAATTGGACCTGCAGTTTGATTTTCTAGTACTGTTTCAACCCAAACATATAATAATAGTTAATAACAAACAAGTTACAAGGCGATAGAAATGAGCACCAGAATCCTAAACTTTGATATACCATTGCTAGACCCCATCTAGATTAAGGAAATTATATGGATATGAAGACAAAATTGCTAAGGATTAGTAACCTACTAAAAGCTACTAATGTCCACAAAATAAATAAACGCACCTTTAATATTATCATCACGAATCCTGTCAGAATATATATATATATATATATACACATTATCATCACGAATAGTCCTATCCACTGTACTTTTATGAAAATGCGAAGTCCCATGTGTGGATTTTGAATAGTCCATTATCTATGAATACCATTTTTCATATCAAAAAATGTCACCCGACTTGAGAAAAATCAAAGATGACTTTAGATAAAGACAGTACCGGAATTCAAGAAGATATTTGCTTTTTCCCTTCTTGCATGCTTAAAGAACGACTACCATAGGGAAGGATATCCAAACCAGAGAATGGTAAGGCATTTTAGATTGGACAAAAGTCAAAGAATGTGGAGGAAAGAGGAGAATACAAAAAAGACTTCAAATGAATATACTTGCACTTAAACCGATTCGTAAACTGATTCAAATATTTATACTGGAGTCTGGAAGTTCCAAAGTGGCATAAAGCACCACCCCAGTGAACCTAATCACATGAAATGTTTAATCAAAGAATGTAGAGGAAAGAAGAAAATACAAAAAAGACTGAAATATACTTGTACTAGATTCGTAAACTGATTCTAATATTATACTGGAGTCTGGAAGTTCCAAAGTGGCATAAAGCACCACCCCAGTGAACCTAATTACATGAAATGTTTTGGTTATATTCAACGGAAATCTTCAATCAGCACAGGAAATTATCACACACTATGTTCCTTTGTGCTGTTTGCAGCATCCTCGTTAGCAGAGACTGATTCAATATTGAATGACCATCGAGAAATATAGAGAAACAGCAAATCCAGTGGTGATAAGTGATGAATCATTGAAACTTCCACCATTGTTGAGGAATGACAACAATTTCCATACAATTAGATTATCTCCAATCCCCGGCTGTAAAATACAGTGAAATATAGAAGTACCTGATCGATTTTCTTTTTCCTAGAAGAAAATTATCAAAATCCCAATTAGTAAGCACTTGGTTTGGTGTTGGACATATGTGGTCCTAAAAATAAACAATAAAATTTAACCTTCAATTTTTATCCAAGTCAATAATATGCATACCTGGTCTTCTGACCAGTTTAAATCACTTCATCTGTATGGGTTAAAATGGCCTCAACTCTGTCTAGTGATGCTTGGAACTTTGCCGAGTTCATGTTGAATAATGGTTCACCAGTGCCCAAAGCCCTATCGGTTCAAGAATTTCAACCACAAGCTATTTTTGGTAAGGAAAGGAGACATATAAAACAGAAACAAAATATTCACACTAGGAGAGCCAAAACACTTGTAGTAAACTCATACAAGATTTAAGTACTTGCCCAGTAATTTCTGGAAGGACATAATCAGCCCTCCACCCGAACCGCAAATCCACACCAGGGAACAATCCAAGTGATGTTTTGTTCCGGATTCGAGATATACCGTCTCCACCAAAACATGTTGTAAGCTTCCATTTCCACCCAGTTGCATGCATGTGAAAGTTATGACCTATTCCAACCTGTAAGAAGTAGAAAAAGTTGAGTATGACTAACACTAAGTCCATACACATAAGAGTTCTCTAAGCACATGCTAAGATGTCATTAAACAAGTATTCAACCTTGTTAAGGTAGGTATGCTAAGATGGCATGGAATGGATCCTAACATTTTGAAGAAATGGATGGTCACGGAAATAAGCTTGTCAAAAATCGTACCTCGAGATTTAAATATTTGGTTACAGGAATTTTTTTAGAAAGAATGCGGACATCCTGTTGGAGAGGCTCATAAACGAACTTCCACCTTTTATCAGGAGACAGTGGCTTCAATACAAGCTTTGCTTGATATTCATTGCACGGAGCATTATAGAACTGAACCCCCAAAAAAAAAAGGGTAAACTCTTCAAAGTGCGATTTAGCCCGCAATAGAATCGAAACTTACTTTCGTACACATAAACACAACTATCAGAAACGATAGCAATTTGAACTGAATAGCTAGAGATACTACATATCTGGCACAATCCATATCATCAGAACATGTATACTTGAGTCTATGAATGAGACTTGAAGAACCAATTCATCCACACCTCAGATCATGAACAAAGCTAACCTAGTTCAAAGGCCCAGAATACTTTATACGAAATAGTAAAGCTGCAGTGAAGCACCTGAGAAGGCAATTCACGCTATTCTTTTGCTCAACATATCATCTCATGTCATTTTATAACCATTCACATGAATGATAATAATCATAACAATTTATGGATAAAGAAAACCTCCTAAAATCATCAAACATCAAGTACCTTTCCCACAAAAACAATTGGCCTAAATAGCTAAACTATTTACTGTGAAAAACGTTAGCCTCTGACCATATTATCACCTCCATAATTTGAATATGAAAACATGGCATTGAGAACATGTTAAAAGACTACAAGCAACAAAAAGTACCTCCAAATTCACACCAAGGCGTAAACCCTGTATTTCTTTTCGAAACTTGAGAAACAACTCCGAGGGCATCAAATTAATATTGTAAAGCTCATCCCACGATGTGGGTTCTTCACCATTAGAACCCGAGTCCATCTTTTAACAATTAATTCTGCATTTAAAAAAAAAAACCATCAAAATTCAACAACCATGTCTCCAAAAAAAAGGGGGGGCGAGCTATATTGAACCCTAAGAAATGGGTTTACACCTTCCAAAACGTCGCCGTATATGCAGTTTACAGAGGGAGCTTTGGAATGTCAGTGGCCAGTGTCTGGTTCTGCTCACAAGGGAGCGAGGGAAGAGGCATGAGCAGAGCAGTTTGGAAATACCAAGGATGGAATACTCGGTTTGGAATACAGCAAATTGACACCTATATGCCCTTCATGTTTTTTTCGAATGACAGAAATATCCCGAGCAGATCCAATGGAACCAAGTCCAACAACTGTGGGCTGTGGTCCACGACTCAATTACAGCCCAAGGAATTTGCGGCTCATGGTGGGAAGTGGCCCACTAACTAATCCTGAAATTAGGTGTTCAAAATAACTTCAAACCGCGGAAATTGACTAGTCCACTCCAAACCGCACTTTCGCCTTTTAAATGGCCGGTTATGGATTAGAAAATATAAAAATCGAACTGGCCTGTTCGGTTGTCGATTTTGAAAAAAACTGGTAAGTTTCAAACTGAACAGTTCAGTAACATGCATATTTTTAAAACAAAATTATATGTATAGCAGGTTTAAAAATTGAGCCCATATATTGACACATAACTACTCTAACCACTAAGCCCATTGAGCGAAACGTTGGTTATCAATCTAGCCCATTAACAATTAGGGTTTTATTTATCATTTCCTAATTGCTAACTCTCTGACCACCTCTTGTCTTCTTCGACAATAGTTATCCCCAGTCGTTTCTCTCTTTTACTCTCAGACCTCAGCCTCAACTGTTTCCTAATTACTCAATACTCACTCTCACTCTCTCAGACATCATCTGTTTCTCTCTTTCACTCTCACTGTCACTCACTCTCGCTGTCTTGTTCTCTCTCTCTCTCTCTCTCTCTCTCTCTCTCTCGCATCCCGTCCCGGCGTGCCGCTGTCGTACTCAGTCTCCATCTCGTTCACTCTCGCCCAGCTCCCGTCAACGTCGTCCACTCCAGCACCAGCCTGCTCGACTCCGTCCAGCTCCAGCTTGCACCAGCCTGCTCGACGCCGTCCACTCCAGCACCGACTTGACCACCCTCCAGCTCCGGCTTGCCACTCACCAGCTCCGCTCCTCTACGGCGAGATGGATTCTCAAGTTAGCGTAGCTTCTTAGTCTATGTCCTCAGATTAGATGATAGTTCACTACATATAATCGTATATATGTTAACGGACTGGTTAGCTTAGGAATAGAACCTGATTCAAAACAAAAAACGGTAATATATGATTATCGCAATAGTATAATGTAATGGCAATAAAAAAAACAATAATATTAGTATGTGATAATAATAATATACTAAATATTAACTATTATAATAACAATTAGATTTGTTTCAAATTACATAATCATTGAACCAAACACTTACTAGTATATGTTGCCATGTTTATAATTTTTTTTTTTTTTTGTATTGTTCTCTGCCATGAAAGCTTGGGAAATACAAATTTTAAATGTATGGACTATTAGTTTTTTTACTCGTATATCTTGCTATGTTCATAGTCTTAAATTTTTCTGTAAGCTTGGGAAGTACAAGTTTTGTGACTATTAAAACTTTTATGCAGGCTTCGGAAGTACAAGTTTTGTGACTATTAAACCTTTGAACTAGTAAATCTCGATTAGGTTCGATGTTATGCTCACTTTGTATTGTTAATTAGAATACGTGCTTATGATATATTTTATGTGTCTAATATTAATTTCTTTTTGCAGGTTAGAAAAATAGGATTGAAGGTTATTTTTATGCCTAATCAAGGTTCGATGATATGTTTTAATTATAATATGAGTTTATGATATACTTATGATATGTTTTAATTTTAATATTAGTGTCTTCTTACAGGTCGGAATTGTTGATAAAGTTTGAAGTCTTTTTTGTTCTAGTAGCACGTAGTAATGAACTATCTTGCTTAAAACTTTTACGATATTTTAGGTTTTAGGTCTTTTTGTTGTAATATTTAGACTTTAAGTTTGCTAATTAAAGTTTAAGTTTATTCTTCAATTTCATTTATATTGTAAGTTGTAATTAAAATTTAAGTTTATTAAAAATTTATGACTTTCAATTTAGTAATAATTTTTAACTATATTATGATTTACTTTAGATATGAATAGTTAGTTGATCTTATATTAACTCAAATTTTATGAGTTTTTAAACCGTCCAAATCGATTGTAAAATATATATGCGATTTGATTAGTTTGAACCAATCAATTCAAACCGCGGATTGATAAACTAACTAAATTGTATATTTGGATTGGTTTATGAATTAGCATTTTTTACCGTAAAAACCGAACACCATTCTGCCCAAAAGTTTGCTGAATGCTGCCCAAGTGAGTAAACGTTCCTTTCGCTTATAAGTCATCACCTTTTAGCATCGGAGATTGGCTATGGTCGTGCAAATCGATCGTCCATTGAGAGGAGAGGTGGGATCTATGTGAGCTCACCCCCACAATAATGATTGAATCTACAGTTTTGGGCCAGAAAAATAATTCTGTAGTAGCGGATCACATATGGAGAAAATTAGGCCATGTATGACGTTTTTAGAAAAAAAAAATACAAATACACGGTGAGCTCAGTTTTTTTCTAAATTTGGTATTGCATATTTTAGAAAAAATAATACTTTTTAAAAGTAAAATATTATTTTAAAATATTAACTAGTTTATAGTAACTAGTTTTTAAACACTGGTAACTAATAACTACAAGTATTTATAAACAATATATAACTAATAATTAGTAATTAGTTATCAAAGGTAACTATTAATAAAAATAATTTTTTTTCCTAAAATCTTTAAAAGATGGTATTTTTTTAAAAACAAGATGAGGTAAGAGAATTGTAAAAACTGTTAGATTCATCGTATTTTTGTAAATTCATTTTTTATTTTTAGGTAAAAATGTTAGAAACCAGGAGAAATGTCATATAACAATGTAGAACTCATTTGGTCTATCGCATTCGTACGTTTTTCCACGGACTTTTTGCCATATGTTAATTTTCTACATACGTGGTAATGGTCCAATTTTCTTCTTGAATTACAAGTTTCAAATAATAGCAAATAAGAATTCCAGCCTTTACAACAAATAGGTGTCTACCGTACAACCCCATAATACGTGTACCGGTATTAGGCCCTACGATCAAATCTAATGGTATCTAATGGTCATGTGGTTAACGTCGTGTGTCAAACATCAAGATCAAGTGCATGGTCATATCTAATTTTTTTATTTTATCCTTTTTTTTTCTCGTTAAATATTTCATTTCTTTTTTCTTTTTCTTCTTTTCTTGGTTTTATATCTTCTTCTCCACTAATGGTTTTCCCAATTCTACCAACATTTTTCGATTCCTGCAAAAAAGCCTACCAATTGGGACTTCTTCTCATGTTATAAATAAAAAAATATATATGAAAAAAATAATAATTTCATCGAAGGAAAAGAAAGATGAACTGAAATCGTGCAAAGTTTCTATACAATAAAATCAACCAAATCATTATTTTTCTGGATTTAGATATATGTTCCGATGGAGGCTTTCGCAAAGAAGAAGAAATAAAAACCCCAAGCTTCAAGCTGCTGCAGCAAGAAAACAAAAACACATAAACAAGATTCAAGTTTCAGCAAAGAAGTTTTGAGCAAAAAAAAGATTCAGCAAATTAGAAGAAGGAAGAAGAAAAAGGAGGTGACTAGGATTTGATGCAACTGCATTTTTTTTTTTTTTGTCTTTTTTAAAAAGAAGTGGATCCCACTAAATAATATTCACTCTCAGCCATTGGATTGAGTTCTACCGGTACAGCCCGATTAGGGGGTTGTAGACACCCTATGAAAAAGTAAAATTATGAATATGCATTCCTTCCTTAAAATTCGGTACATCCATCTTTATATATGGCATGTTTTTTTGATAATTTATATATGGCATGTTTACATTAAGGAAATAGGAATTATATATGGGGATTGTTCTATTGTTTCTTATTCAACTGTTTAGAAAAATTTGAGAAATGGAACGTTGTTGGAGGCTAGCGCCATCATGAATTGGTGGAAAAATAATGGGAATTTCGTTCTCCCAACTTCTTAGGTAATGTATTACCCTAATTATTCCTCCCTTATTTTCTTACTATCAAAATTTTAAAATACAAATTTATTCCTAAAAACTTCTCTATTACTGCCTAAAAAAACACGAGAATTTTTAAAAAGCAATTTAATAAATTATAACATTATAATTTTTTAATTCCTAGAATAGGTAAACAGACATTTTTTATGATTCCGATTCTCTCATATCATATTTTTAAAATTATCTTTCCTATCATTTTAAGTAAACATCGTACTATAAATAACGATTTCTCATTCTTATTTATTTTATTTCGATTTATTTCTCCCCTCGTACTTATTCCGATTAGATTATATAAATGGCCATCACGTCATAGTTTTCAATAGGTATAATGGATAACAAATGACCTTATTAAACAGAGGACGTTAAAATTAGATGCTATGCTTATTTTCACAGATGTATTAACTGAAAAAATTCAGTGGAAAGATCTCAAAATAAAAAAAAATAAAAAAAAAATCTAGGTTAACTAATCAAATCTATAAACTCGATGTGGAAAATCTAGCCCTAATGAAATTCCATTTCAAACCAAGATAATGGGATTTTTGGCATGCAAATACAATCAACAGTGAGAATCTTCTTCTAATTTCGATATTTTTGAGTTCTCAATAAAAAGTTTACACTAACTTAATCCAAAACACAAGTAGTACTACTAATCTAATCATACAAGGAGACTGGCAAATTGGGTAGCGGCTGCAGCAACTGAGATTTGGTGCGTTTTGGGATGAACTTCCTCATCCAAACATGCTTCCCATTAATGGTGAACTTGGCTTTACTTAGTCCATCAAGTATCACATCAATGGCGGAAGCTGAGTGAAAAACAATCCTGGCAAAAAGAGACTGCTCATTTGGTTGCACTTCTTGCATATATAGTGACTCAATACAATCCCCATAAGTCCTAGTAAAAAACTCCCTAACTTCCCACTCAAACACGGGGTACCCCTTAGAGAAGGTCACAAACATAGTCCTATCATCCGGGGGTACAGATACCTCATTCAAATCCGGGGTTCCACCACTACTACTACCATAATATAGCCCAAAACGACCAATATTCGAGTGAAACGACGCAGTAGGCAAAACCATAGCATGATTTTGACTACAATTATTTTCGAGAATTATTGCTTGTTGCATTATGTCACTCAAGGCTCTAACACACACGTCGTTGACAATCTTGGCCACCTCTTGAGCGGCGTTCGGGCGATTGTCGTTGAAGAATTTGAATGTGATTTCTTTCTCCATCAGGCATTGTATGAGTGGGATATCGTTGATGTCGTATGAGGCGAAAGGGGTTTCGGTAGCACTGGTGAGGAACGTGAGGCAGATGACGGCCTCATCAGCGAGTTCATTAATCAGAAAATGAGGTAAAGACAACATTTTTTTGACCACGTTGTGGAAGCCCTTCTGCTCTAACCATAGCCACATCCCCATGACTTGCATCGACTCAGCCGGGTCCCGGAAAAGGTTGATCACCAAAAGGGTGTACAGCTCTCGGTCTATGGTATGGAACCTGTTGAACTCCTCTTGGGTCACAACTATAGAAGCCATCCTATGATTAAAAATTTTGAAAAAAAAAAGTGTCAATCAAAAATCATTATTAAAAAAGATCGAAAAATGAAAAGCAAATTCATAATATGTAGTACTTTAGACTAAGTGTCAATCAAAAATCATTATTAAAAAAGATCGAAAAATGAAAAGCAAGTTCATAATATGTAGTACTTTAGACTAAGTAGAGACCTGAATATTTGTGACTATTGACCAATTGATAAAGGTCATGGAATGGCCTCCAATGGACTTCATGAAGCAGAAACGGGACTGAAAATGATTGTTTGGAGTCGGGTCGGGTTCCCGGTTAGGAATGGCTGATTCTCTGCAACCATTTTCATGTATGGCCGAGAGAGAATCTGAGAGGCAGAACGGCTTATGTACTAGAAAGTGTGTGTTACATATATGGTCAGTTTTGCCAGTTTTGGAGTCAAATAGGCAAACTTAGAATGAGTTGGTGTAATTATGGTGTTTCTATCAATTTGTAATCTTGTTTAGAAGGGTTCATATGCCATTAAGGAAACGTAAATCCTTTATGGTAAGTTATAATTAATATGTCTAAAATCTTTTTTAATATATATTTTTTTAATTCATTAAAAACAATTTCCTTTTATGGGAATTTTACCTTGGCAATGAGAATAACGACTAGTCAAGATGCATGGTCAATCCTCTAATATAATTTTATCTATAACCTATTAATACAATATAATATCGAGTTACCTTTTCTCGAGTAAATTAGTTCTTGGCCAGTTTCTCAGGTGATTCAAGTAGATTTTTGATGTACAATCTTTCAGTTTACATTAGTAACATTCTCTATTCCAATGCCTGACAAAGGTAGATTTTTGTTTTAAATATAGTGACAGAATATAAGAACTATACTATAAAATCCTGATTTTTAAATAGGCAAAAGGGTAATTTTCAGTCAACAACATTTTGTTAAATATCAATTTTCGAAATATTAAAATTAAAATAACTGAAATATTTTATTATATCAATAATTTTTCCATTTTTGCATTTAAGGACTCCAACTTTCTTATCTTCTTCCCACAAAGTCCTCGAGAACCAACGCACCAAGCTCTCTGCTGAAGCTTGCCGCTGGCACACCATCGTTCTGACCAGTCGACACACCAGCCCGCCATCTTTCTCAACCTCCAATGAAGCCACGCTGCCAAGTCTCATCAGATTTCGTCGTCGGAAAACGGACCACCTTGAAGTTTCAGACTACCGTAAAGTTTTTCGGTCACCGAAGCTTCACTAGACCTCCTTTCGCGACACTGATGGTATGGTTGGATTCATCTCGTCGTCACTGTCATTTTTTGACCAGTTTCGACCGTTTACTCGTTGCTGATAATATTTTCACTGTTTTGGCCATTTTACCTAAGTTTCTAAAAAGTGATATTTTCTATAACTATTTCGTTAGATAATTATTTTACCCAAGGTAATTATATAAGATTATTTTACCCAAGGTAATTATATAAGGTGAAAGAGGTAAAAATTATGAATAATTACAGTTAGTAAAAGTTAAAATAATATTCAAAAGTATGTTAATTTTTGAATTAAAAATATGGTATTTTTTTAATTTAGAACAAAAAGTGATATTTTTGCAAAACTGAATAGTATTGGAACAGTTATTATTCAGATTAGGTTTGAGTTTAGAAAAGTGTTATTTTTTGAAATATTTATGCAAAAATAATATTTTTATAAATAAACAACAAAGTTGATCTTTTTCAAATCTTTTCAAAAGTGATATTTTCCTAAATAATTCTTTGATAATGATATTTTCTAAAATATTTCAGAAGGGTGACATTTGTTTAAATATTCAGTAAAGATGATATTTTTCTAAATACTTTAGAAAAAGTGAACATTTTTCATATTAATTCCAAAAAAGAGATTATTTTTTAATTCTAGGATTTAAAGCCCTTTTAAAGCTCAGGATCTCGAAATTGAATTCTGATTTCAAATTTGGATTTAGTGAGGTCGAGAAACGAGTTTTGATATATGATATTGCTATGTTTCGAAGTGGCACAAATTCCGAGACTCGTAAATAGTGTTATTTTGCATAATATAGGGTAAGTTCCGTCCTGAGACCTATTTTTGACAAATTATCTGTCTAACTTAGAATTTTTGGGTGGTTTAAATTCAGTGATAACCTCTGCTTCTCAATCTGAAGCTCTGTTGAAAAAGTCACTTTTTCAAGTGAGCTTATTGGGATCCCGAAACAACCGTTCGAGCGCCTAAGTGATCAATGAGAGTTTTTTTTTAGCGTCGTTAACTTGGTATTATTACCATATTGAGGTAGGGGTTCAATAACCAAGTTTATACTTGTTTTGATTTATAATTGCATTATAATTGATTTATGAAAAATCATGATTTTGTGCAATGGTTTAATAAATTGTGGAAACACATTGAATTATATTAGAACTAAGCTGTGTGATTTTATATACATATTTTTAAATTGTGATTATAAGATAATACAACAGAGAGTTGCATATGTTACAGTAAATCCCAGAATAATATCAAGTGGCTTTTTTAAAGCATTGTTTGATTATATTTTGTACAGTTATTACACATCTTGTTACATGTTGTACATACCATAAGATCATAACTTGAGTTCTATTATTAGATCATAGTAATTAAATCGCTAGCGAGTTGCTACAATAATAGGTGAAAAACCTTGGCCCTTATACAGGTTTTTAACTAATACACCTATGAGTAGTGTCAGGATACTGGGTACCTCTGCTATAAAAGTATTACAGGGCCGTGATGAGAGAATAAGAGTTCACTCATTTACATTGGTTTATGTATGATATATACATTAATGTATTTCTGGTTTTGAATATGTGATTATTCTAGATATCAAATATTTTATAAACTTGATTTATAAATGGATTTTGGAAAATGTATTAACTATGTAGGTTTGGTAAAAATTGCATCCATTAAAAAAGGTAATTGAATTTCTACTAAGTATGAGAATACTCACTCCCTTTATTTCTCCCACTTTCAGATGTTTGACTATTTGTAGTCGTCTTGATAGTAAGACAAGTTGTGCAGCTTGTGTATGTAGTTCTATTCTTAATCCCTAGTGGGTGTTCATACTTTATTGTCTTTCTTTCATTGTTCAATTATTTAGCTACGATTAGTAAATCTACTAAGTGGATGTATGAGAATGATTTTGTTGTTAATTTGAGAACTTGAAACTACAAATAATTTAATGTAAATTAT
This sequence comes from Parasponia andersonii, assembly GCA_002914805.1. Classification (NCBI taxonomy): domain Eukaryota; kingdom Viridiplantae; phylum Streptophyta; class Magnoliopsida; order Rosales; family Cannabaceae; genus Trema; species Trema andersonii. The sequence goes on from JXTB01000418.1 coordinate 138,921, forward strand.
TTTAGACTTTGGATTAAAGTTTTCAATTGAACTCAGTTTACCAAAATCCATTAATTATTTATGAGTTTCCAAATGAATTAATCACAAGATTTCTTAAACTTTAATGAGTATTTTTCTTAAATAATTAAAACTGCTAAGAGTTTTAATGGTTCTAGAATTTATAATGATTTGAGGACCAAAGAAAAATTATTTAATACATAATTTTTCCTGAATTTCAAAAAACTAATATTTAATTATTCTTTCACCTAAAATTACTAAAATTGACGATTTTGGATTTCCAGTCATAACATATACGTATTAATGCAAAAGGAAAATGCACTAAATTAATGTTTTGAAAATAATTGCTTAGTTTATAAGTCATTGATTTGTCTTTTTACGTTGAAATAAATGTATGTAAAGAAAAACATTTTAAAACAGTTTTAGTTTTAAGTTTTCTTGTCTGTAATTGATGTGTACTAATGTGCATGAGTGACACGTTCTTCATGTTAAACTTTGCCAGTTAACATGTAGGCAAAAATATAAAGACAATGTTTTGTCTGATCCTGAAATATCAATTGATTTTCGCTGTTTATTATGTAGCCTCCATCCTGAAACATGTAGGCTACTTAACTAACTAAAATTGCTAATTCAGCAAAAGGAAAACTCACTAAAATTGCCACCAGGCTAGATGGACTTTCTTCGAATGTTAATTTTATTGTTAGTAGTTTAAATCTCATTTTGGTTCATAGCATTCAAAATATATTAGACGTAGTCCATGAATTACGTCTTTGTCTTCTTACGATCCCTGAATATATTCAAACCTCACGTTTTATTATCTTGAGCTGTGTTTTTGTTTCAATTTTTAGTCCAGTTTTAACAATTTATGCACCATGAATCAAAACTGAGATAGAAAAGCAAAGTCTAGGATAACAGAATGTGACGTCTGAAGGTTCAAAGAAAAGCTGAAACAAAAACATAACTCATAAATCAAATCCGAAACATTTTAAAAATAAAGTTGTATGTTGTATTTGTTAGGGTTTATGTCCTAAAAACATGTATATTTTGGATATTTGTTAAATTAATAAAATGACATTTTTCTATTTGAATTTGTGCATAATTGGTATGTCATTAAATATCAAAAAATCTCTGGTTTATTTATGTGATCATAAATTTAGCATATAAGTGTTATATATATGAGGATTAAATTTATAGATAATAAACTAAATATAGTCCGTAATAATTAATTAAGTTTGAGATTTAAATATTATTAGCACGGTCCATTAACATTGAGAATGTAATAGTCTTATCCGGACTATTGATGTGTTGACATCATAATGGAGGTACTTTATATAATTTGATTATATAGGACTGGACCAAACATGATTTGAATCTCACATAAATTCTGTTAACTGTTGAGAGTTCAAATAATGTCACTAGATGATTATATGTAGATCAATCTTAATCTTGAGTAGTTATAAACTCCTATTTATAACATTATGTTCTTTGACATACTTGTTAAAGGTTTGTTTTTAAACAATCGAAATACTTGTATCTTGGGAGCATGATGAGATGAGTAGCTGAGAATGTAACTTACAGATATGGAATCCATTCCTTCCATTAGGAAGCTAGAAAGATGATTCTCTAGTGTATTGATTCAGGACTTGAACAGTTTGAGTACTCAATTTATAATAGATTTATAAATTAATTGTTCATTAGAAAATCAAAGGTACACAAGAATAAAGATGTAATTGGAGAAGTAAACGGAATATAACCTAGCTCCAATTATGAATTGTCTATGAAGGATTAAACTACATGTAATGATTAAATCAATGGACTGCTCACTATTTTCTGAGTAAATTAATTCTATAATTTCAAGAGTGCAATTCCGGATTTTTAGTGGAGTAATACTGGAATTAATAAATTAGACAAATTAATTAAAGAGTTTAATTAATTGTCATAATTTATTAGAACTTGAATTAGAGGTCCATAGGTCCCTAATTCCACTTCTTACAAATACTGTACTGGATATTACATTATTTCTGTTACTGCACACTCTGTCTAGATAAATAGTTTATTTATATGTAATTAATAATTGTTATTAATTAATTAATTTAAATTTATAGAGAGATAAGTTTTCTAATTTGTTTAAATTTTGAATTTAAAAATATCTAATTATCAGATAATTAGATAAATAGAAATTAGAAAACTGACTGAAAGTGAAACAATCTTCCTTGAAGGAATGAATTATCTGCTAGTTTATATATATATATATTAATTAGATTAAATAGATATATATATATATATATATATATATAAGTTTACGTTTTTTTTTTAAACTATTCACGTTTTCGTTAAAACATTATATATATATATATATATATATATATATATAAAGGAAACCCTATCAGATAATAAAGAGAGACTACGTATTATTTTCTACTGAGACGTATTATTTTCTACTGAGCCTCCAAAAACTACAGAGAAAAAGAAAAGAGTCTTCATATTCTCTATAGAACAAACCTATACAATCTCATGTATTGAAAAAATTGTAAGGGTCTAAAATGTAAGTTTAAGAGATTGTACGCAATGTCCACACGTTCATCCAGTTGTACTTGAGGCTTGGATTGGAAGATCGTGGTTGAGAAGACAGTAAAGCTAGAATCCGCTGATAGGCTACAAGAGGTATTAGATCTATTCTCTTTGTATGTTCCTATTTATTATGAATTAATAATATACACTCATATAATCAATTGTTTTGAGAAAATTTTTGAATGTTCCTAGGCCAATCTTCCGCTGCAAAAATCGTTTTTAATTCCAACAGTATTTTTCTACTTGTCCTTCTAAAGAAAAAGAATGTATATATACTTTGAATAATACTAGGTATAAAAACTTTTAATACCAATATACATAATACGTAAATTATCAACATTCAATTAGTGAATATAATTAATTTATTTATGGAAAATTCTAATGCACTAATTAAATGTTGAAAATTTATATGTCACGTGTGTTTGTATTAAAATTTTGATACAAATCTTAGTATACCTGGTATTATCCATATACTTTTAGTCATGGATTCCCTATGTTAAACTTAGTCAATTAATAAAACATGAGAATAAACTAAATGAGAGGTTATTGTTATTTTTAAAAGTGGCAAAAGATGTATAAGTCCTTTTGTAATTATTTAGATCGGACAAAAAAAATGGAAGCTATTAGGATAATGTTTCCTTCCTAAATTTATTGAGAAAGAAAAACTCTTTAGCCATATTAGTTCCTTTTTTACAGTCCATTTTCGTATATTCTTTCATTTTATGGTGTATTACATGCATATTGTTTTACAGTTCACTTTCCTTTATTTGTTCGATCTATTTTTTCATGTAATTCCTTTTATGATTTACTTCCTTTCACAATTTATTTCTTTTCACGGATTCTTTTACAGTCCATTTTCTTCTGATTTTTCACTTTTTACAATTTATTACAGACTCTTCCTTATACTGTCTATTATCCTAATTATTTCATTTTTTGATATATATAATGAATTAGTAAATGTCGGCTTACGTAACATTATATTTATGCCGCTTTTTTTTCCTGATAATATAACCTATTATATTAAACCCTTTGATTATGAGGATACAACTTTACGCTTTATTTATTGAATCTACATAATTTAGTAATCATATTTTCTTCGACTTCAGGTATATAATTCTACATCAAATAATCGACAATTCTAAGGAATCATCATTTGATCAGGAGGAATGAAATGAAAAGGCCTTCGGTACTGTCTTAACACTATGAACTGTTTTTTCTCATATTTTGGTGTAACTTCTTCTTAACACCATGGACTGTTTTTTCTCATATTCTGGTGTAATTGTTATTCTGTAGTTAAATGGGAGGACTGTATATTATATATTATAGTCTATTAGAGTGTCAATTCATACTAGTGGGTCATTTTTGTGTTGTATCAATGTCTATATATAATAACATATACTTAAATTTATACATACTTAACTATTTAATAATTATGTCATGAATAAAACCCAAATACAATCTATCTATATTTGTTTTAATGGGTTCGTTTAATCTTTATCCAATTCCGCAAGTTAACCCATTTAATATGAATCTATTAGAATAAATTCATTTAATATAGTTAATATAATTCATATATACTACACAATTTCAAACAAAACAAATGCCAAAAACACAAATAAATTATTGAATATTGTAGTTTGAAGAACACATAAAGTTCCACCATATAAAAAATTTACTTTTCTTTTAAACTATAAATAAGTTTATATATCGGGTCCCATATGAGTTGATTCGAAAGTGATTCATTTATTAAACGAGCTACAATCTATCCATTATTTTATTGTGTTTCACAGGTCAAACTGTTTATTACCAAAATTTATTTATAATAAATCCTAACTTACTAATTTTGTGCGAATTTTGAATCGTATTGTCATGTTATATTTTTTCTTTCTTTTCTATAATTAGGTATTTTTACGTATATTGTCCCTCTTATATTTTAAATAGCACTAGCCACTACCTACTTATCTTTCTTTTTTCTCTCTCATTCTCGCCATATTCTCCCTCCCTCCCCCGCACTCTTTTTTCTTACTTTCTTTATTGTCCATTGCTCAAAATACTTTTCTCTTTTCTTTATCTTTGTTCCCACTATATTTTCCCTTTTTTTTTCTTTATTTTTTCTTTTCTCATTCTCTTATATCACTTTCTCTCCCTTCTTTTCATCTTTTCCATACTAAATTTACTTTCTCTCACACCATTCTCTCTCCTCCTTTTCTCACACTATTATATCTTGTTAGCCCAAGATTAGCTAACCAAAGAGGGGAGTGAATTGGGTTTTAAAAACTTTTGCAAACTCTTATTGTCAATCAAGTAAATTTAATAAGTAAAGACAATAACAAATAAAAATAACTAAATAGCATGCACAAGCATAAGATAAACAAATTAAAAGGATAGGAATAGAGAAATGCAAATGCTATTTTTACGAGATTTAACAAATACGATGGTTTGTCTACGTCCCCAGCTCTTCGCAACCCATTTCGAACTTTTCACTATCGGATTAAGAATGTGGGCTTGATCGTCCCTTTTACACAGTAAGTGCTTTCTCCTTAGGCATACTCTTACCTTTTCAATAGGATTGATTCCGGCTCTATTACGCCTAAGTCGGATTGTTTAGACTCCGGTGCCAATCTCACCTAAACCAAATTATTTATGAATTCGGTGTCAACCTCACCTCTCATATACAAATTCGGTTTTTGTTTTTGTTGAAACACTCAACTAAAATCTCTCTAATAAAAGGATTGATACAAGATAGGCCTAAAGAGAATAAATAGAATACAAAATATAATCTAGTTTGACTCAATTGATTTTTGTGAAAAAGTGGATTTGAAAGTTTTGATTCATAAAAGATGATTTGAATAACTTGAAAGTATGTGTAAACCAATGGAGAAATGTTCAAAAATTATTTCAAGTGTTAGAAATGCTTTTATGTATAGACTAGAATGAATATTAGCTGTTTTAGACCGTTTGACAGATAATCTATTATTTTCGGTAAACCGAAAATTCACTTTCGATCAACCAAAAATACTAGCCATTGGAAGTGCAGTTGTAATAGTTAAATTCAAAAAGTAGTTAAAAAAAATAAGGGAATCGATCTGCCGATTCTGTCCGATAGCAGTTTTTGAATTTTATTTCAAGTCTTTTTCAATTATTTTCAAAATATGACTTTATAAATTGATTTAATATGTAATATAGGAACTATAGAAATTAATAAATCAATTTAAAATCTTGTATAAAAATAATTTCATATTTTAATTTGAGATAAACATATTTGACAAATTAGCTTTGAGAAATTCTAATTTTTATGAAAAATTTGAGCCATTAAGATCATACAATGTATAGACAAATATTCAAGTATAAGAACTAAGTATATAACCTTTATTAGTCTAAGTCCTGTACTCTTGATCTTTGTCTTCAAGTTCTTTTCTATAATCCATCTTGAATGTCTTGTGATCCTTTCAATTTAACTTGCTACACACTTAAGTAGATTATTAGTGCTTAATCATTTGTTTGTTAGCTTCAAAATTTGAGAGTAGAATTGATGATACAAAGCATGACTCAACAATCTCCCCTTTTTTTATGATAAAAAATATTTGATTTAAGAGAAATAAGGAATAAGAAAATAAGTTGGGTAAACCGTTCTTACCAGATTTTGATTGCTCTCTCTTAAAATATGCTTAATGTAAAGAGAGTAAAATCTCTCCCTTCAACTTATAAGATATGCATATTTTATTTGGTGCTCATAGATACCACTTGTTAAAAAAATGCATAGATACCAATTTAAGATACTTTAGAAATACCAATTGTGAGAAAAAAAAAACCGAAATTGATACCAATGAAAGTTCAATAAAAAACAATCATAAATCAAAATACAAATACATTACGAAATTGATACCAATGAAAGTTCAAAAAAAAAACAATCATAAATCAAAATACAAATACATTCTTCTCCCTCTTTTGATATCATCAAAAAGAAATCTACAAAGAAGAAGAATAAAGTAAATAGAAATGCAATGATAAAAAGAGAATTCATACATCGGAGTTCAAACATTGAAAAATAATCAAAACAAGTATAGAGTTCAAACGAAAAATAACCAAGAATGAGATATAAGTCCGAGATTGTAGATCATGAAGGAGTAGAAAATAAATAGGAACTATGGAGGAGGAAAGCATCCAAAGAATGATTGCATCATCCACATCATCTCATCTTACTGATCTTGGATAATCTGAAATTGACTTTCTGACAATTGCCAGATGGTAGTTGACATCAGCTGATAGAATCTGATAGTGCTCAAGCTCCGTGTCATGGAGATGCTAGATGTCGAGCTAGATGGTGTTAAGACATTTTGACAGACTGTTAAAGGATTTAGTGTAGTCAAATTGTTGTGTAAGAGCGCCATCTGATTGAGTAGGAGCCTCATCAGCTTGAATGCCCTTAAGAGCACCTTTGGTAGCTCCAACACCACTGCCACCAGCTTCTTGTTGAGTACCCAATCCTTGACCACGTCCTTGTTTGGTCTTACTGACCCATTCGTTGTTGATAAAGCTAAAACCCATAAGACTGAAAGTTTTGTTATTGATCTCAACATCTATGATCCATGGTGTGTGTTTGGCCACATTAATAGTTGGGATGTTGAAATGTTGAAAGATGCGGATAAGTAGAAAACCATAGGGTAGAGAGGATCTCCTATTCTCTATGGCGTTGATCATCTCATGAAGGATAAAGAAAGGTAAGTCTAGTTTTCTTCCAACAAGAATAGAATCAGCAAAACAAAGATCACAAAAAGTGGGTACATCCCTATGACCAGCTCTAGGGATCATGTTCTGAAACACAAACTGAAAGAGAATTTTGGACTCTAGACTAAGGTCAGTGACACGAAGTTTGGGTTGAAAATTGTCAGGAGAGTAAACACGAAGTAAAGCTTGTTGAGGCTCAAAATCCTCAATTATAGACCAAGTGTTGGTAATGGGGAATTTATAGCTACCCAAAGGTAAATTTAGAATTTCAACCAAGAGTTGCTCAATAATTTCGAAATCTATTCTCTTAAGGGATCCAGAGATAGTATGGTGTCTCCCAAAGATATTGTTACTGGTATAAAATCCTCTAACCAACCTAAGATACTATGTCTCCTGAATAGAGCAAAATTCAGTCTAACTTATAATTTTTATATAATCAAGAAATTTTACATAAGATAAATCTCTAAAGTTGAATATTCTACCCCAGATGATACTCTTTTTGAAAAAGATTTCTTTATATCTAGTCATAAGTGTAAGAGACTCTAGGAGAGGAATATTTAACCTCACCTTAGTACGTTATTCTTGTTCCTTAGGACAAATTTCCTTCCCCTTATGCTTTGGATTTTCTCTTCTAGGAGCTATTAGACAAAAAGATTACACGAAGGAAACACAAACACAAGGAATTTTGGATTCTAGGGTCTGGAAAAAGGAAAAATTAGATTTTGATACAAAATAGTGTTGAAAAACAAGGGTTGAAGTGAAAAAGCGATGAAATCAACTCCAGTTGAGAGAAAATTTAAAAGATTTGGTGAGAAAATTAAGTATGGATGAGAAGAGATGATATTAAGGAGAGAAAGAGAGAATTTCAGTTAAGAGAAAGTAAAAGAATGAAAGATTTTGATACAAAATAGTGTTGAAAAACAAGGGTTGAAAGTGAAAAAGCGATGAAATCAACTCCAGTTGAGAGAAAATTTAAAAGATTTGGTGAGAAAATTAAGTATGGATGAGAAGAGATGATATTAAGGAGAGAAAGAGAGAATTTTGGTTAAGAGAAAATAAAAGAATGAAAGAAAAAAATCACAAAAGACATAAAAATACGCAAATCTGTGCATTTTCAGCAGGTTTTCGGTGTACTGATTCTTCCAGAAAGACTGTCATTTCTAGGATAATTTTTGGTGAAGTTTTTAGATTTGCCGAAAACTTTGTTTCGGCAGTTTTTTTTTCTCTAAAAATAGTTTTAAATGATGAAAATGATTAAATCAATGTTAAAAACATCAACAAGATAGCAATTTCTCAAATATACAAGATAAAACAAACAACATTTACACAAAGAGAAGCATTAATGAAGCTCATTATGATCAGTCATACCAAGTTCTCTATGAATCATGTAAAAACGATCCTCATTGAGAGGTTTAAAGAAAATATCAGCTAGTTATTTTTCCGTGTACAGAAACTCAAATACAATGTCACCTTTTTGCATATGATCATGACGTGAATGCAAAATTGGATTTTCTGACAAATTTATAGCACTATCATATTTAATAGGTACATGATCATAATGCATTCCAAACTCTATTAGAGTTTGTTTCATCCAAATAATTTGTGCACAATAACTACCAGTAAAGATATATTCAGTTTCAGTAGTAGACAGAGTAACGGAATTTCGTTTCTTACTAAACCATGACACAAGAGAACAACCAAGAAAATGACAAGTGCTACTGGTGCTTTTGCAGTCAATTTGACAACCAGAAAATTCTGCATCCGAAAAACTTGTAATATTAAAGTGTGTACCTTTTGGATACCACAATCCTGGATTTATAGTGTCGTACAAATATTTCAAAATATGTTTTACTATATTAAGATGTGATTCCTTAGGATTGGATTAAAATCTAGTACATAGATAAACACTAAATATTATATCCGGTCTACTAGCTGTTAAGTAAAGAAGCGAGCTGATCATATCTCGATACTTATTGATATCCACTGCTCTACCATTTTGTCTTTGTCAAGCTTGATTGAAGAGCTCATAGATGTTCTCATTGACTTAGAATTCTCTATATCAAACTTCTTTAGCATATCCTTGATGTCCTTAGATTGATTGATGAAAATGCCTTCTTTGCTTTATTTGATATGATGTCTAAGGAAGAAATTGAGTTTTCCTATTATACTCATCTCAAACTCACTGTGCATATACTTAAAAAATTCTTCACAAAAAGAATCATTAGTAGCACCAAATATAATATCATCAACATAAATTTGAATTAAAATTATTTCTTCCCTTTTTCTTTTTATAAAAGGAGTAGTATCCACTTTTCTCATAATAAAACTATTTAAAATCAAAAATTTGCTCAATCTATAATACCAAACTCTAGGTGCTTGCTTTATACTGTAAAGAGACTTTTTCCATTTGAAAACATTATCTGAATATTTATGATTCTGAAAACTAGGGGGTTGGGCTACATAAATTTCTTCTAAAATATATCCATTTAGAAATATACTCTTAACATCCATTTGGTATAAGAGAAAATCCTTATGACATGCAAATGCTAAGAGTATCACTCTAATCTTGACACGAGTGTAAAGGTTTCTTCATAATCGATACCTTCTTCTTGATTAAAATCTTGAGCCACTAATCTAGCTTTGTTTCTCACAATCATCCCATGCTCATCTACTTTATTTCTAAAGATCCATTTAGTCCCAATAACCGATTGATCCTTAGGTCTTGGAACTAATTCCTATACATCACTTCTTTCAAATTAATTTAACTCTTCTTGCATAGCCAAAATCTATGATTCATCATTTTCAGTTTCTTTAAAACCTTTTTGGTTCAATTTGAAAGATAAAAGTCATGTTATTGCAAATATTTCTAAGTGATGCCCTAGTCTTGACTTCTTGTAAGGGGTCACCTAGAATTTGGATGAGCGTTGTTGAATTTTAAATTTTGAGAAAGAGTAAAAGAGTTACCATTTTCGCTTTCCTTTTCTTCCTTAAGATCTTATTGTAGTTGGATGTTATTATCTTCATTTGTTTTCTTATTTGCACTTGGCTCACTTGAGCTTGGCTCCATATCTACAACATCATCCTCATCTAATTTTCTCTCCTCATAGTGAGTATTAGATTCATCAAACGTAACATACATAGATTTTTTTACTACCAATGTTCTTTTATTGAAAACTCTATAAGCCTTACTAGTAGTAAAATACCCAAGAAAAATATCAATATCGGATTTTGAATCAAATTTACCCAAATTATCTTTGGTATTCAAAATAAAATATTTGCAACCAAAAATTTTAAAATAGCCAATATTGGGTATTCTATCTTTCTAAAGCTCATAAGGTGTCTTATTCAAAATTGGTATTATCATCACTCTATTCACAATACGACAAGCGGTACTAAATGCTTCGGCCCAAAGGTATTTTGGTAAACCATTTTCATTTAACATACTTCGTGCTATTTCTTGTAGAGTTCTATTCTTTCTTTCTACAACTCCATTTTGTTATAGAGTTCTACGAACTGAAAAATTATGTTTAAAACCATTTTTGGTACCAAAATGCTTCCATTTCTTCATTCTCAAACTCACCACCATGATCACTTCTAATAGATGTGATGGTGTAGCCTTTTTCATTTTGTACATTCTTACAAAAAATAGTAAGCATATTTAAAACATCATTTGTATGAGCAATAAATAAAACTCAAATTAATCTTGAAAAATCATCAACTATCACAAAATCATAGTGTTTTCCACCAAGACTAGCTACTCTTGATGGTCCAAATAAATCCATGTAAAGTAGTTGCAAAGGTCTAGAAGTAGTAATAGTGTTTTTTAAAAGAGTTTTTGACTTATTTTCCAAATTGACATGCATCACAAATCTTGTCTTTTTCAAAAAGTAAATTAGGTAAACCACTAACAAGATTTTTCTTAGAAAGTTTAGAAATAGTATTCATACTAGCATGTCTAAGTCTTCTATGCCATAACCAAGAATCATCTTTTAAAACTGAAAAATATTTATCTTGGCTAAAACATTTTCCAATATCAATAGTTTAAACATTGTCTTTTCTTTCTCCTTCAAAAATAATTTCTTTTATACAAGTATCCTCAATTAAGCATTTGGAAGGCTCAAAGATGACACGATAACTTTTATCACAAAGTTGATTTATACTAAGTAAATTGTGTTTAAGACAATCAACAAGTAAAACATTTTCTATAATGGGAGAGGAAGTAGTACCAATGTTACCTATACCCAAAATGCCTTTGGCATTGTCTCCAAACGTGATATATCTTCCATTCCTTTTTGTAAATGATAAAAGTAAAGAATAGTCACCGGTCATATGTTTGAAGAAACCACTATCCAATAACCAAAAGTTCTTCTTTTTTTGTACCTACAAATAAGAATCAAACTTTGATTTTTAGTACCCAGACTAATTTGGGTCCTTGAGTGTTAGTTCTAAATTCTTTTAGTACCTAAGCTAATCTTGTACCAAAGTATGCATTTTTCTTTACAAAGCATTAAAAACTAGTATGTCTATCTTGATTGCAATAAGTGCAAGTATGCTTGGTATTACTAATACTAGCTTTCACAAAATAGTTTTTGAAGTATTTTTATTTTATAGAAGATTTGTACCTAATACCTCCTTTGTCAAAACTATATTTTTGTCCACTAAGTATCATATCAAAATTTTTCTTTCCATTTGTAAATTTGTGGACAATTGTAGTCAAGTCAAAAATCTTGTCATTTAAGGAAATGTATTCTTTTGAAAAAATATCATAATTACTATAAGACAATTTCACTTCCTTTCCTTTAGTAAACTCTTCAACCATTTTTGACAAACTAAGAATTTCCTTTTTGAGAGCATTATTCTTAAAAATGTGTTTTTTTTTATAGTTTTTGTGTAAATCATTGAAATCACTCAATAAATTTTCATATGATAAATAACAATCACTATCACTCGCACAAAATTACTACTAGTATCACTAATATCATGAAATTTACTTTTAGGTTTAAGGGAGCTTACCTTATTTTCTATTGCCATGAAGCACATGTTGGCAATTTCTTTTTGTTCTTCTCCCTCGGATTCTTCTCCTTCAGATTCCTTTTCTTCACTATAGTCCCAAATGGCCTTCATTACCTTCTTCTTCATCTTTCTTCTCAAGGGACATTCATTCTTTATATGATCCGACTTCTTGCATTCGAAGCAAGTGATAGGATCATTCTTTATTTTCTTTTCTCGAAAGTCATTGCCTTTGGTGTTTTTCTTGGAATTCTTCTTTTTGAAATTTAAGTACTTCTTATACTTTTTAGTAAGTAGGGTAATGTTTTCTAGCTCACTATCTGTAAAGTATTCCTCTTCCTCATGGCTTTCTTGCATAGCGGCTCTGAGTGCAATTCCCTTCTTTTTCTTCTCCTCTCCTTCGTCTTCATTTTTTTTTTCATGAGAATTCCATGGGTCATAAGAAAACTCATAAATTTTTTTAAGAGATAGTTTGCTAAGGTCTTTTGCTTCTTAAATGGCAATCACCTTGCTTCTATATGATAGGGAAAGGCTTCTAAGGATTTTGTTCACTCTCATTTGGAAATATTTTTCCTAGAGCACCAAGAAAGTGAATAATAGTTATGAATCTAGAAAACATTTGTAAAATAGATTCATCTTTTTCCATTTTAAATAACTCATAGTTTCTAATAAAAATATTTATTCTAGTTTCCTTTATGAAACTTGAAACTAGTTCCTTGATATGATACTTCAAGTATATTCTATAGTTTATGAGCATCCCTAGCTTTTTCAACATTGTTATAAATATTCTTATCTAAGCCATACATAAGAATATTTCTAGCTCTTCTATTTTTGGTGAAGTTGATTTTATTTTTTTCATCATATTCTTCTGTCTTTTTCAACTTCTCTACCATCAGTTATTTTGGTTATTTTCAAAGAGCCTTTAGTAACAATATACCTTAAGTCAAAATCAATGGACCTAAGATAAGTATCCACAGGACTTCTCCAATAATTAAAATAATTTCCTTTGAAAATAGTGGTTCAGATGGAGACAATCCCCCATATTAAAAAGAAAAAATGTTTGGGCTAGTCATATCAAAAACGGTTAAGTTTTAAAAATTAGAGCACTAAGCTCTGATACCAATTGTTAGCCCAAAATTAACTAACCTAAGAGGGGGTGAATTGAATTTTAAAACTTTTTGCAAACTTTTATAGTCAATCAAGTAAATTTAACAAGTAAAAGCAATAACAAGTAAAAATAGCTAAATAACATGCACAAGCATAAGATAAATAAATTAAAAAGATAAGAATAGAGAAATACAAACGCTATTTTTACGAGGTTCAACAAATAAGATGGTTTGTCTACATCCTCAGATCGAGAATATAGGTTTGATCGTCCCTTTTATATAGTGAGTGCTTTTTCCTTAGATACATTCTCGCCTTTATAATAGGATTGCATCTGGCTCTATCACACCTAAGTCGGATTGTTTAGACTCCAGTGCCAATCTCACTTAAACCAGATTGTTTATGAATCTAATGTCAACCTCACCTCTCAAATACAAATTAGATTTTTGTTTTTGTTGAAACACTCAACTAATCTCTTTAATAAAATGATTGATATAAGGTAGGCCTAAAGAGAATAAACGAGAACACAAGATATAATCTAGTTTGCCTCAATTGATTTTTGCGAAAAAATAGATTTGAAAGTTTTGATTCACAAAAGATGATTTGAACAACTTGAAAGTATGTTTAAAATAATGTAGAAATGTTCAAAAATTGTTTCAAGTGTTAGAAATGCTTTTATATATAGACTAGAATGAATACTAGCCATCTTGGACCGTTTGAGAGACACTCTGTCATTTTCGGCAGACTGAAAATCCACTTTCGATCGACTAGCTACTAGAAGTACGGTTGTAACGGTAGAATTCAAAAAGCAGTTAAAAAAATAGGAGAATTGGTCTGTCGATTCTGAGCACCAGTCTGCCGATTCTATCTAAGAGCAATTTTTGAATTTTATTTCAAACCTTTTTCAATTATTTTCAAAATGTGACTTTATAAATTGATTTAATATGTAATATAGGAACTATAGAAATTCATAAATCAATTTAAAAGCTTGTGTAAAAATAATTTCCTCTTTTAATTTGAAATAAACAGATTTGATAGATTAGCTTTGAGAAATTCTAATTTTTATGAAAAATTTGAGCTATTAAGATCATACAATGTGTAGACAAATATTCAAGTACAAGAACTGAGTGTATAACCTTTGCTAGTCTAAGTCTTGCATTCTTGATCTTTGGCTTCAAGCTCTTTTCTATAACCCATCTTGAATGTCTTTTGATCTTTTCAATTTAACTCGCTACACACTTAAATAGATTATTAATATTTAATCATATGTTTGTTAGCTCCAAAATATGACAATAGAATTGATGACACAGAGCATGATTCAACATATCCCTCCTACCATTTTCATTCTCTTCTCCTTCTCTCACCACTTCGGACAAAATGGCATACACACCTTACCTTTTGTTGATAGTTGTCATTTACTCCCCCACCTTGAAACTTAGGCTACACATCCTAATTTTTACGAATGTAGTACTATTTTGCTCAAATTTTCAGAAATATGGTGTCAGTTTGTCTCAAGTAACAATTTTTATGAATGTAGTACTATTTTGCTCCAATTTTCAGAAATATAGTGTCAGTTTGGCTCAATTAACAGACAACATAAAGGAATTGTGTATATTTTGAGGATGAAAGCATAATTGTGTTAAAAGTAAAAAAATTCTACTAATTTCTAAGGTTTATGGAAATTTGAGAAAATATAGATTTTTATTCCCTTTATTCTATCCTATTCATGGGAATTATATATTGCTAAACTTAGGTCTGAGTGTTTATAAATCTATGGGTAGCAATTCGTGGTTGATTGATACCATTTGTTTAGATTAACTAAGATGGAGAATATGGTACAAACTAGGATGATCTTTGTTTATAGGTTCTTAGATTTATATTTATTTAAGCCTTAGTGTTTAATGCTCTTGTTAAATTGTGCGTTTGTTGATAGTTTAATAGGAACAATTATAACGCTTGCTTGAGTACATTAGAAGGTAATAGGCTAAAGTTGCTTTGTGGATTAGTCTTGGTCAATAGCCTCAATAGGATGGTTATGAAAGGGTTCTAGTGGTTAGGATTGATGAATTGGTTAGTGGTTAATGCATGTTCTTAGTTATAGTTTATTCACGGGGTATTCTTTGCTTTAGTTTATTTTATTTCATATTTTATTTAAATTCCAAATCTCCCATTTAATTAACTAAAATAATTAGAATTTAATTAACTAAAATAATTAGAATTAAATTTGTTAACACCGATTCTCTGTGGGATCGACCCTGTTTTACTACTATGCCAGAATTTTAGGATAGTATCATATAGGTTATTAATTTTGGTAGGTTGTGGACACAAGGACATAAGGCAAATATAAAACAGAACTCTGGGATATCGACTACAAAAGCGGATTAGGGAAAGAGATGTATGAGAAAAGTGTGCCCATAATACAATATACGTTATCCGATAATGATTATCTCGCACTCTTTGTCCCCTTCGGATAGGCACTGGACTAGTTTTCTTTCTTTTTAGGCTTCGGCCCAAATTATTCTTTTCCACATGCGAATAATTTCCACTTAAACAAAAATATATATAAATATTTCATACAAAAGAATAAATAATAAACAAAATTATCGATTATTACACGAAATATATTACTATTATGAAAATTAGATGATTTCATTTTATTTTTTTTGAAAAGAGACAAGCACTCAACTATAATTTTTCCGTGGCCCCAAAAAGAATTACAAAATAATTGATTAAATCTGAAACCCAACTACGAACTAACTCAAGCCAAATGAAGCAGCCCTTATCTTTCAAGAGCCTGCACTGCCAAAGTATAAGCCACAATATTGCATATTTAAGTAGTATAAGAGATCAAGATCATATTACGGATAAAGGTCAGCAAGAAAACCGAAAAATCAAATAAATTCATTGCACAGACTGAACTAAAAATGAAAAGCTGAAACAGGAAAATTTGAAACCAAAAACAAAAGAAAAAGAATTTTGAAAAAGGGACAAAAGTTTGACTGTTTTCATTTTAAATCCAAACTGACCATTATAAACGGAAATCAACCGGTTTCTTCAGCATACTTTTATATAATCCACCCTTTTTTTTTTCGTTTTTATTCCATCGGTATCCGTTTTTGTACTTATTTTGGAGAAATCTATACCACGAGTTATTTGTACATAAAATGTATACCTTCATAAATAAAAAATTTATACTTAAAAATTAGTATACATTTTAAAATGTATGTGTTGGAGCGGTTTCTCACCAGCCGTCCACGTGTCTCGAACTGCTGATGCTATATTCTCCAACCGTCCACGTGTCCCTGCTGTCCCAAGGTCCTCTGAACTCCAAGCAAGATCGGAGAGGCGGAGGTGGCTACCTGCAAAGACTCTCCGATGCTTAAGTCAGTGGTTTAACTTTTATACAGGGTAGCAAGGAAAATATTTTAGTATATATATCTATCTGTTTCTTGTTCACAGACTTTTCTACATATATTTGTTGTTTTAAGCATACATGTCCCTCTCGGGAATGCATGGCTCTTATATATGTAGTCCTGAAATAGTAAACCGCGTGGTTCTCAATCTCAGGACTGAGTACCTTTCACCTCGAAATCTTTTTCAGCAGTCACGGGCCGAGATTTCGGCGATCTCCTCTGTGCTGCCGTGGCCTGATTTTTGCCGCCTCCTTCGGCTTCAATGTGTCAGGAGTAAGATCTGGGTAAATTGTCGTTCTGTCAGGACGGCTTATCCCTAGCACACACCTAACCAGAATCGCATTAAATACTCTGTCTGGGTCTGGAGCCGTGAGTCGCTTTCTACTGTATTCGGTCAGAAGACCCTTGGGGCTTCTGACCCTCCCGACTGTTGAGGTAAGGGCCGCTGTTCTATGATGGCAGACCCTTGGGGCTTCTGACCCCCAGCTGTCGAGGTTGGGGTCAAACTGGGCCAAACCATCCGGGGTCAGTGATGGACTTGGCCCTAACCTCGGACGGCCCAATGGCCGATTGTGAGATCACGTGCGATCCGCGTGGCCTTCTACATGGCACATGGATCGGGAATGGGTCCTACAACTGCCCCCATTTCCCTACTTGATGGATTCGTGTCTATCAAGTGGGGAAGCCGTCTCTTCGTTCCTTCAATCTGGGGGACGCACGTGGTTCCCTCTTCCCGATGCGGAGATACGCCATCCCTCATCACGAGATCTGTTTGAATTTTGAAGTTCTGACTGCTCGGTTTCCTTTATTCTCTCCTCTTCCAGAAAAACTCTTCGGCTTCTCCCCTATAAAAACCGTAATTGTGTTCATTTGCCATTTTACCAAAATTTTCAATCATCCCCACCTCATAACATCCTAGGGTTTCTGCTTCCTTCTCTTCTAAAAACTCTCGCTCTTCCAGTCGCGTTTCGGAACAATGGCTTCAAATCAAAACCAGGAATTGCAACCCGCAATGAATTCAGAATTAGACTCACTGAGGAGGCAGCTCTGCCTCCCCAGAGGAGTGACGCTTCAACGGGTTGAGGGCCCCGCAGACTGGTACATTCGCCCTTGCGCCCCCGAGGGTTCCATCGTCTTGGGCAGGAAGTATCTGGACTGTCTGCGATTCCCTCTTCCTCTCCTAATCCACCAATTTTTTGCCTTGACGGGAATCCATCCAATGCAGCTAAATGCAAACGGGATTATGATTCTGATGGGGCTCTTTGCCCTGTCAGTTATCTACAACATGCATATCGACCTGGAGGTGGTCTTTTATGCTTATAAACTCATTCTTATCCCCAAGAAGGGCTCCTACCCCACCTTCTATCTCCAGCCGCTGCCTGGGCGCCACATCTTTTGGGGGTTGCCGCGGTCAGACAAACAATGGAACTCTCACGCCAGGCTTTATGCCGTTGGAGGGGCGTGGTGCTCCCCTTGGGTGAACGGAGAGCATTTCCAAGTCCCCTCAGTCTTCCTGCAGAGTAAGTATTAGACCATGATCTTTGGGTCTGGGTCCTCTCCTGATATTATTGCTCATATTACTTTGTCATGTGCAGCTTCAGCAGAAGAAAGCAGGTTTGAGCCGCACCTGTCGGCTGGGCGGCTCAAAAGCCTGGAGAGGATCATAATCTTCAGCTCTCCGGGGGAATGCCAGCATATTCAAGCCGTCCTCAATCCCCTGACGATGAACCTGATACCCAGGATGGTCTCGTACCTTCCCTTCCCTTTGGATACCTGGGTCATCACCAAGCACATGAGGAGTCGACTCGACGCCTCTGCCCTGAACCGATTTCGCCGGGACGAAAGTGACCGGATCACCATGGTGAGTCGGCAAGATGCGGCTTCAAGCCAGCTGACGGGCACCAACGATCTGGTAGCGCCGTCCAATCACGAGCTCGAGGAGGCCGTGAGGCTTGTGGCCGCGGAGTGCGTCAGGCTCCGCCATGAAGAAAACGCCGCCCCCAAAAGGGTTAGGGGTGAGTTTATTTTTAAATCTTTGAATCTTTGTGGGTCAGGCCGCGACCATAAACTAATCTCGTTGTTTGTTTTTCATAGATTCTGAGACAGGCCCGTCGGCCGGCCCCTCTCCCATCAAAGGGGGTGCCACGGCATCAAAAGCTCAAACCAAGGCATCTGCTGGCCGGCGCCTCATGGTGTATTCGAGAGGAGCAAAACCAGTGGTTCCCCGCTCTGACGCTGGCGGATCTCCACTCGGGGGACTGTCTGCCCTTCTGATTGTGCGCGGGGAAGAGACGACGCTAAGTCCGACTGGGGGGTCTGCAGCGGCAATCTCCCTCACCCTTGACTCCGGTTCGAAATCGAGCGCTGTTAGCCTCAGTGGAGAGATCGCCGAGTTCAGTGGGGGAGTTCCAAGATTGAAATCCAGACTCTCCTCCCCTCCCCCGGTCCCTACAAAGCGGCAACGCGAGGTCAGCTCATCAAATGAGGAAGAGGGCCGGGTGGAGAAGAGGGGCAGGGTCGTCCTTTCGTCCAATAGTGACGATGATGGGGCGATGCTGACCTTTCTAAGGAGGAAGCGGTCAGTACGCGGTGGCCAGTCCAGAGGAGGTGCACCGCCTCCCACCGTGCTCGACGGCGTTCCTGACGGCTCCGGACCTTCCTCTGTCCCTATCGCTCTTGCTCTGGAGGCATGCCCGGTGGATGGAGAGGACGCCCTTATGACCGGTGAGGCAGGGCCGCGTTCCCCGGGAATGGACGACACTCAAAGGGATGGTCCAGCCATGGAGCCGGAGCTGGAGGCCCTTATGCCAGAGAATGTCGAGCTTGTCACCACCCGCACTCTTGCACAGGTTTGTTACACTCGGGTGTTTTTATATTTTTCAACATCTTTGGTAAATGCCGACCCCCTCCTTTGTTGCTTATCTTGCAGCTGTCCGCCATCCGGTCCTTTTACTCTTCTCGCGTCAGGGATCTGATCGAAGAGCTGAGCTCCCGTTCTGCACTAGCCGAGCGCAACAAGGCCGCCCTCGCCGAATTGAGGTCTGACTTTGATGCATATCGGGGCCTCGAGGAAGCGAGGGTTAGCAGCACGGTGGCGCATGCCATGAGTGTCAAGAGAGCCAGAAGCAAGGAGCTAGCTGCGAGATTAGCTCAGGCAGAGGCCGACAGGCTTGCCCAATCCGAAGCCGCCAGGCTGGCTCAGGGCGAGCTGAGGATCAAAGAGCAAGAGCTACAGAGTGCGGGGGCAGAGATGGGACTGGCTTTTATCGCTCGTGACCAGGATGTTGAGGACGCCAAGGAAGCGAGGAAAGCCGAGACAGCAGCCAAGCTAGACGCCCATGCTCTGCAACGCAGACTTGATCGGTCTCATGAGGTAAACCGATATCTCTTTCTGGACCATAAAAATATGATGGGTGCTCAGGTGGAGATATCTCGTAAAATTACGCAGACCTAGCTGGTATTAATTCTTTATTGGTCGACTTATCGCAGTAGCAGGCGGAACTCAGATTGGTGGCGCTGAAGGATAGGCTGGCAGATGCGAAGAAGTTAAAAGCAAGGTACCAGAAGCAGGTGGACGTTCTTTCTGCGGAAAGTTACAGGTCTGGCTGGGAGAATAGAGAATTTGAAAACCATGCTGAGGTGGTGACGCCAGACCAATTTGACGATCAGAAAGGCATCGAAAGGGACTACTACTCCATCAAGCACTACAGGTAGCAGCTCGGGGACGAGATCAGAATCATATACCCAGCTGACGTGCTGGAGATGCTTGCTGTGGAGAAGGATGGGCCCTCTGCATCTGCCCCTGGTGCTACAGAGCTTATCCCTACTTCTGGTCTGCCAGATCGAACTCCGGAAGCCCTGGACATTCAGCCTAGCCTCGGGGTCTTAACTGGTGAAGGGTCTGGCGCGGTCGTCGTATCCAGTGATGAATCTGATCCGGCCATGCCACCCTTCTCCGAGGCTGGTCCAAGCGCTAAGGTTGGCCGCGCCTCCTCGGACGGAGGTAACTAGGACCCCTAATTTTGTATATTTGTAAAGCTAATCGTTCATTGTAACCCTTTGAATAAATGATAAAGGATGCCCCATCATTTTTAGACTGTTTTCTTTCGCATCCAACCATTTGTATAAATGACTGTAAGGACTCGATTTCAGATTATTAGTGAGCCTTCCTCAGGTTATGATTACTTGGACTAGCTTCGGACAAAGGGGTGCAAGCTTTGGCTCATCCGGTTTTGCAGAAGTATAACTCTCGTTATAACTTGTTTTGGCAGAGTTCGACCCTCGCGTGTGGCTAGATTTCTCTGACCCCAAATAGGACCGTGCTCGGAGCCAGCTCCAGGGATTGGTTGACCATTGCTTAGACCCATCGTTGCAGAGGAGAAGGCTCAGGCTTGGCTCTTATCGGAAACAAACAGGGCATTATCATTCCGACGTCTCCTTAAGAGTCCGCTCTAAACCTGCGCCTCGCCAGTAGGGCTCCTGAGTGCTCACAACTATTACCCGCGCACTTTGTATTTTTAGGACATAATAAATAGGCTTTAATCTTGATTCTTGCTTTCATGTTTGGTTTGTCTCTGGACTACTTCCAATGGATAGACTCCAAATCTGTTCACATCCTGACCATGCAAAGATAGATCTTTCCCTGGCTAGAGTCTGTTTCCTTTTAACTTTCCGTATAGCCAAAACACTCCTTAGGGAGGTTCCACTTCCAACGGGCGGATTCTGACCCTGCCTTTCTTTAGCTTTTTGTGTAGCTAAGAGTGTTCCTATGGGGGTCCGCTGGCTAGCTTTTTGGTTACCACGCCCCTTTTTCCTTTGTACATTTTCTTGGGTCATCGACAAGTGTCTTTTTTGCATGATTCAACTCCCAGAGTACGATCATTTTCGAGTTTTGCTGGCGAGTTTTTGGTGCGTAGCTATCTCCTCTTCGCACGTTTTCTCGGGGCGTCGATAAGCGACGTGAGTCCTGGAGTGCGAGCATTTTCGAGGTCTGCTGGTAAGTTTTTGCTTTGCACATCATTTTACTCTTCGCACGTTTTCTCGAGTCATTGACGAGCGACGTGAGTCCTGGAGTGCGAGCATTTTCGAGGTCTGCTGGCAAGTTTTTGCTTTGCATAGTAGTTTACTCTTCGCATGTTTTCTCGGGTCGTCGACGAGCGACGTGAGTCCCAGAGTGCGAGCATTTTCGAGGTCTGCTGGCAAGTTTTTGCTTTGCACAGCAGTTTACTCTTCGCACGTTTTCTCGGGTCATCGACGAGCGACTTGAGTCCCAGAGTGCGAGCATTTTCGAGGTCTGCTGGCAAGTTTTTACTTTACACAGCAGTTTACTCTTCGCACGTTTTCTCGAGTCGTCGACGAGCGATGTGAGTCCCAGAGTGCGAGCATTTTCGAGGTCTACTGGCAAGTTTTTGCTTTGCACAGCAGTTTACTCTTCTCACGTTTTCTCGGGTCGTCGACGAGCGACGTGAGTCCCAAAGTGCGAGCATTTTCGAGATCCGCTGGCAAGTTTTTGCTTTGCACAGCAGTTGACTCTTTGCACATTTTCTCGGGTCGTCGATGAGCGACGTGAGTCCCAGAGTGCGAGCATTTTCGAGGTCTACTGGCAAGTTTTTGCTTTGCACAGCAGTTTACTCTTCGCACGTTTTCTCGGGTCGTCGACGAGCGACGTGAATCCCAAAGTGCGATCGTTGATTGCGCGAATTGTGCATACAGTCCGTAATTGTGGAAGGCCCTTCCCGTGGCGGTCTGGTAGTATTTTTAGCCTGCGCAAACAAAACAATGGGTCTGCCACTATGGACAGACCCTCTTCCGTAGCAGCCTAGTATTTTTGTCCGCACAACTGAAGTGTCAGGTCTTCCAGTGAGGGCAGACCCTTTTGCAGGAAGACCTTAGCCTGTTACGGAATTAAGTTTTATAATAATACGAATGCTCACATGGGTTTTATTTGTGAATAGTGTGTGGGGTCTGCCGTTTGTGGCAGACCCCTTTTTCTATAGCAAACCCAAAGATAGATCTATGCGGAAAAGAGAACTTGATCTGTTTAAGATTTAGGCTTTTCAGCAAAATAGGCATTCACACGGTTTTACATCATATATATGTGTGCCTTACACGTGATATTTTTTCAAGTGCTGAGCGTTCCACGTGTTTGGCACGTTTTTCCCCATTTTGAGTTCTTTCAAGACATATGCACCATTGTCGAGCGCTTTGATTACCTTATAGGGTCCGATCCAATTGGAGTCCAGTTTCGAGGAATTCTCTGTTCTAGCTTTTAGGACCCAATCCCCTGCGGGTACTAACCTTTTTCACATAGTAAGACCTTGCCTGCTAGTGGTATAAAGCCAGGTGGACCAAGGCCATGTTTCTTGTTTCTTCCAGGAGGTCTGTGTTGCGGCTTAACTGGCGCTCGTTTAGGGGGGCATCTTTTACCACCTCAGAGTAGAGAGTCGGGAGACCAACCTCGGTCGGGATCACAGCCTCTGATCCGCAGACCATAGTGAATGGCGTTTTCCCAGTAGACCTCCGTTCTGTGGTTCGATGGGCCTACACAATGGCTGGCAGTTCTTCTAACCACTTGCCTTTAGTCTCCTGCAAGTTCTTTTTGATGTTGCTGAATATGGCTTTTTCGTCGCCTCTGCTTGGCCGTTCCCCTGAGGGTAGTTCACAGAAGAGAAACTGAGCCTTATATCATATAGCTCGCACAACTCCTCAAGCTTGGCATTTTGGAACTGCGTGCCATGGTAGGCGTGTATCTCCTTCGGGATCCCAAATCGACAGATTATGTTCTTCCAGATGAAGTTAATCGTGTCTGCCTTATTAACTGTCGTGTAGGCTTTGGCCTCTACCCACTTGGTGAAATAGTCCGTGGCCAGCGGGACATATCTCTTTCCTCCTGGACTTCTGCGGAGCTCTCTGACGATATCCAGACCCCACTTGGCAAACGGCCAAGGAGTTATGTTCGAATGAAGAATCTCCACAGGTTGACATTTCATCGGGGCGAACCTCTGGCATTTGTCACATTTTTTTATGAATTTGGTTGCCTCCGTCATCATGTATGGCCAAAAGTATCCGGCCGTTAGAGCCTTGTGGGTGAAGCTGCGCCCACCGGAGTGGTTGCCACATACTCCCTCGTGGATTTCCTCCATCAACTTTTGCGCCTCGACGGGGCCTATGCAGCACAGCATCGGACCCATTGTCGATCTCCTGTATAACTGTTCACCCACCATTGAGTACCTAGTAGCTTTTAATCTGACTGACCTCGCTTCCCAGGGGTCTATGGGCAGGTTCCCCAACGTCAAATATTGCATGATGGGCCTTATCCACCCTTCGTCAGCAGTGCTAGTTGCGAACATGTGGTGCGCAGGGGTCTGTGGGGGGTCTATCATGCTCCCGCTGTCTAAAAGAACCTCTATGCTTTCTACGGTGCCCCCGATTGATGCACTCTTAGCCAGCCCGTCAGCCCTCTGGTTCATCTCCCTGGGGACAAATTCAATGCTGAAATCGCCAAAGCGAGCTTTTGCCCCCATCACTTTGGAGAAGTACCTGTACAACCTCGATTCTTTTACCTCAAAGTCCCCCCTAACTTGACCCGCGATCAACTGCGAGTCAGTCTTCACGGTGATGTCCTCTACTCCGAAATGCAGTGCCAACTCAAGGCCTTGCAACAATGCATCGTACTCTGCCTCGTTGTTAGTCGCTTGGAAACCGAGCCTCAATGCTTTCTCAACCCTGAGGCCCGTTGGGGTCTACAGGACTATCCCGATTCCCGATCCCGAGGCATTCGTGGATTCGTCCGTGTAGAGCGTCCAGGCTGAAGGGGGGCGAAGCTGAGACATCTGATTCAGGTCATGCCGCTCGCCAAAGGATTCGATTTCCATCAGAAAATCTGCCATAACCTGCCCTTTCTTTGCCATCCGAGGCTGATATTCGATATCGTATACCCCCAGCTCGATGGCCCACTTGGTCAATCGTCCCGACAAGTCTGGTTTGGCCAAGATTTGGCGGATGGGGAAATCCATATACATAGTGACCGAGTGCGCCTCAAAATACTGCCGGAACTTCTTTTTAGCATTGACCAGAGCGAGGACCAGCTTTTCTGCCACACTGTATCGTGTTTCGGCATCTAGGAGCATGCGGCTTATATAAAACACCGGCTTCTGTTTACCGTCTTGCTCGATGAATAGTACGGCGCTGATCGCTACTCCGGACACTGCTAAATAGGCGTACAAACGCTCCCATTTTGAAGGGGAAGCCAGGATAGGTGGGTGACTCAGATACAGCTTGAGGTCTGCCAGTGCTTTGTCCTGTTCTTCCCCCCAGATGGTCGTAAAGTTTTTCTTCAGGCATTGGAAGAAAGGCTTGCATCGGTCAGACATCTTGGATATGAATCGGCTGAGAGCAGCCACCTTCCCAGCCAGGCGTTGGACCTCTCGAACGAATGAGGACCTCTGCACATTCGCGATCGAGGTCAGCTGGGTCGGATTTGCTTCAATACCCCTCCAGCTCACGATATGCCCAGAGGATACTCCAAACGCACACTTCTTGGGATTCAGACGCATCTGATACTGCCTTAGGATCTGAAAACATTCGTCCAGGTGCCCCAGATGGTCTGAATCCTCTCTGCTTTTCACGACCATGTCGCCGATGTAGACCTCCATAGTCTTCCCTAGCAGCCTGGCGAACATCTTATTCATGAACCTTTGGTAGGTTGCCCCCGCGTTCTTCAGGCCAAACGGCATGCGCTTGTAGCAGTACAGACCTCGCTCTGTGATAAAAGCCGTGTAGATCTAGTCCTCCGCGTACAGGGGGATCTGGTTGTATCCGGAGTAGGCATCCAGAAAGCTCATCCTGTTGAATCCCGCCGTCGCGTCTACCATTTGGTCGATTCTTGGCAGGGAGAAACTATCATTCGGGCAGGCCTTGTTCAGGTTGGTGAAATCTATACAAATACGGTCGTCGCCGTTTTTCTTTTTCACCACTCCTGGGTTAGAAACCCACCGTGGGTATACGCACTCCCTGATTAGACCGCTCTCCAGTAGCTTTTCTACCTCCTTGTTGATCACCTGTTTTTCTCTGGTGTGAATCTTCGGGGTTTCTGCCTGACCGAGGGGAAATGGGGGTCTATATTCAGCCGGTGACAGGAGTGTGCAGGGTCTATCCCTAGCATATCATCGTGGGACCACGCAAAGATGTCCTCATTCCGCTTTAAGAATCCCAACATTTCGTTCCTTTGCTCCTCGAGTAATAAGGCCCTGATTAGGATCACCTTCGTCGGTTCTTCCTCTTTCAAAGGGACCGCTACCAGCTCCTCGATCGTGGATTGCGGACCGTCAGACTCTTCTTCGATTTGCCTCATGTACACTGGCAGGCGGTCCTTTGATTGCTGTGGTGCTTGTGCTCACGTCGGCTCCCCTCAGGACGGCTGAAAAGCATTTCCTTGTAGAGGCCTGGTCTCCCTTGATATCAATCGTGTACGTACCGTCCTTTGATTGACATCTTAAGACCTGGTGGAGGGTGGAAGCAACCCCATGCATGGCGTGGATCCATCCCCTTCTCATGATGACGTTGAAGGAGGACTAGCAATCGATGACGATGAAATCCACGTCCAAGCATCTCTCGGCTGCACAGATAGTAAGGGTCACAACGCCCAAAGGGCAGACCCTTATACTGTCGAAAGCGAACAGCGGTTGACAGGTCGGCCTGAGTGCACTCCTATCCAGACCCATATTCTCGAATGTGCTGAGGAATAGGATATCGACACTGCTTCCACCATCGACCAAGACCCTTCTGACCAATGCAGAGCTGATCTGCAGTTTGATCACCAAGGGATCGTCGTGAGGATGGCACACCATGGTTAGATCCTGCTGGGTAAAAACGATGGGGGCGACGGATATGCAGCCTTCCCCCGACATCAAGTGGTTGACGGAGTGTCCCATCCCCCTCAAGCGCTTCGCCCTACCCTTGGCTCTTTTAAGGCATTTTTCTTTTTCCTCTTGATCATGGGTGGGCTCTGGCCTACCCACAATGGTCGGCACTATCCTGAGGGTCTACTCTCCTGACCCAGAGGATTAAGCCTGCTTCCCTTTTTCAGTCCTGGTGATGTCTTGCCGCGGCTGGGCTTCGTTGCTTTTCACGTACTGCTTCAACCTGCCAGCGTGGATTGCCAGCATGACCTGAGCATAGAGGTTGCGGCAGTGGACAGTGTCGTGCCCGAAGTCCTTATGGAATTGGCAGTACCGGTTCCTGTTCTTCATATGTTCGGGGATGCCAGATTTTGGTGGGTCCTTGAAAATGCCCCTGTCTCTGTTTTGGAGGTAGATCGTATCGATCGACGTGTTGAGCTCGTACTTGGGCAGAGGATCACGGGTCGTGTTCCTCCTCTTGCCTCCCTCCAGACCATCTTGGACAGGGACTTCCTGCTTCGGGCCCGGCCCTTGGCCCGGTGAGGGCCTCTTCACCCCTTGCAAGGCCAGGGGTTATACTGGCATCGTTATTACTGCGGCAGAGGTCTTGGGCGCCTTCTGGTGGCTTTCCAGCACCCTGAATACCCCTTCCGACTTGGCCTGGACGTCTGCCATATCGTATGGAAGGTTTAGAAGGAGGTGGTCCGACAACATTAATCCTGGCTGCAGGCTCCAGACGAACGAACCTGCGGCTTGGACTGAGTCTGCATTATGGACCAGTGACATTACCTCGAGGAAACGCGAGAGGTACTTCCGCGGGGATTCATCTGCGGCCTGCTCCAAACGGTCCAGGTCTCGCATGGTTTTTTATTGTCTTCGGATACCTGCATACTGTTTCAGAAAAAGTCTGCAGAAGTCTTCGAACCCATTTATGGACTTTTCCAGGAGTTGCCTAAACCATAGCAGGGCTGGTCCCATAAGGGTCGTAGAGAAGACTTTGCAAGTCACAGCCCCGTCCCTGGTCTCTAAGGTCATCTTCTGCTGGAAGTGGTATATATAGTCGAAGGGGTCAGTCTTCCCCT
Organism: Parasponia andersonii; assembly: GCA_002914805.1. NCBI lineage: Eukaryota > Viridiplantae > Streptophyta > Magnoliopsida > Rosales > Cannabaceae > Trema > Trema andersonii. The sequence goes on from JXTB01000418.1 coordinate 166,725, forward strand.
CGAACGGCCTGAAAGTCGGGGTCGTGAAATCCCTCAGCCTGGGTTCCATCTGGAACCAGTCAGCGAAGGCCGTCCGGTTAATGCCTCGCATAGTTTGTTCTGCCAGATCATCAGGGGTCTGGCTATGATGGTTGCCGAGTCTCTTACCTAACTCTGCCATCATCTCTTGCTTCCAGTCGGAGGGCGTACCCCCAGGGCTTTCATGGTGTCTTCCACCTGTTGCCCTCCTGGTTTGGAAAGGTCTCGACTGGCTTTGTCGTACCCCCTGCATCCGTGACCCAGATAGGGTGGGAGCTTTTCCCCGCGGTTGGCTTCCGAACTTTTGTTGGACTTCTTCGTCGAAATCTTCCCTCCGCTGAGTCCTATCTTCACTTGCCAGCAAACCTTCGAGGTGAGCGTTATCTCTACGTACCTCTGCAACCTCGTCCCTTAAACCCAGGACGGCCTCATGGGCCATCTCTGCCTTCCTGTTTGCTTCCGCCAGGGCGGCAAACATCTGATCCAGCTTCTGTCCCAGATCTGTTCGTTCTTCTTGGGAGCTTCTTTCGGCGTCGGAACGTGTGCTCCTGGTTGTCATTCTTGAGGGTGCCATCAAACATTGTATGACTTTTTTGTTCGGGGAGAGTGCGGTCGTGAGTCTCTTACTCTTTTTCCCATGCTCAACCTTTCTTCCCACAGACGGCGTCAAACTGTTGGAGTGGTTTCTCACCAGCCGTCCATGTGTCTCGAACTGCTGATGCTATATTCTCCAACTGTCCACGTGTCCCTACTGTCCCAAGGTCCTCTGAACTCCAAGCAAGATCGGAGAGGCGGGGGTGGCTACCTGTAAAAACTCTCCGATGCTTAAGTCAGTGGTTTATCTTTTATACAGGGTAGCAAAGAAAATATTTTAGTATATATATCTATCTGTTTCTTGTTCACAGACTTTTCTACATATATCCGTTGTTTTAAGCATACATGCCCCTCTCGGGAATGCATGGCTCTTATATATGTAGTCCTGAGATAGTGAACCGCGTGGTTCTCAATTTCAGGACTGAGTACCTTTCACCTCAAAATCTTTTTTAGCAGTCACGGGCCGAGATTTCGGCGATCTCCTATGTGCTGCCGTGGCCTGATTTTCGCCGCCTCCTTCGGCTTCAATCTGTCAGGAGTAAGATCTGGGTAAATCGTCGTTCTGTCAGGACGGCTTGTCCCTGGCACACACTTACCCAGAATCGCATTAAATGCTCTATCTGAGTCTGGAGCCGTGAGTCACTTTCCACTGTATTCGGTCGGAAGACCCTTAGGGCTTCTAACCCTCCCGACTGTTAAGGTAAGGATCGCTGTTCTATGATGGCAGACCCTTGGGGCTTCTGACCTCCAGCTGTCGAGGTTGGGATCAGACTGGGCCAAACCGTCCGAGGTCAGTGATAAACTCGGCCCTAACCTCGGACGGCCCAATGGCCGATTGTGAGATCACGTGCGATCTGCGTAGCCTTCTACGTGGCATATGGCTCGGGAACGGGTCCCACAATATGCCATAAGTATATTTATGTGATAAACATGTAAATTATTGGTGAAAATTTACATTGTAAATGAAAACCACAAATATTTTATAAATGTAATATATACATATATTTACATATATAAATGATATATATATATATCTAAAAGTGGATATTTTTGAAGTAAAACAATTTTAAGAATATTTGTGAAATATAAAGCATAAATACGGATTTTGGATGTATATTTCTCAGTTATTTTTAAAAACACTTATGAAAATGTCATTTTGGGTTCATAAGAACTTCCAGAATACTAAAAGTACATGGTGCCTTTTTTTGGCATCTATGTTAATAAATATCCTTTGGGTTAAATATAGTATTGATATTTGAATTATATTTATGGTATCATTTTACTCTTTGAATTTTCAAGTTACATAGTAATAACTCCTGAATTATGTAATCGTTACATCAATGTTCCATTTATCACGAATTATTAGTTTTTTAATAAATAGTAATATATAAAACATATAATTAGGTATTATTTATTTTTATAAATTAGAATCTTATTTTTACCCATAATTATTAAACTATGCGCTTTGTATAAAACTCATTTCTATTAAAAATTTAACAATTTGTGGAAAAAAATGGTCATTACTGCAATCATTTCATAAGTCCTGATAGACTATTGTGTAAGTTAAAAATACAAAATCTCTCTCTTGATCACAGTTACTAAATTGAGTACTCTATAATAACTTATTTCTATTAAATATTTAATAATTTGTAACAAAAAAATTATTATTGCAACAACTACATAATTCATGAATCATTACTTAAGTTAAAAATTAAAAAAATCAAATAGTACTATAAGTATAATTTATGGGCTATTAATATCTTTAACCCATTTTTTTTCTTTTGATTTGTACTTTTATATGTTTTTTAAATGTTATATTCTTAGTCTTCCGCTTTTGCCCGTAAGCTTGATTATATCACTGTATCAGAAAAGCTCCAAACTCCAAAGCATTGTTCTTTGAGACCCAATCTTCGACAACTAAACGACTTTGCTTGTGCCGTTGTTCGAGACATAATCAGGCGGTAAGGTCTGAGTGACTTCGCCATTATTTGAGACCCAAACGGCAATTAGCTACTCCAACATAACCGTTCTTTGCGAATCAATAGACGATGACCAAATCCTTCCTCAATTTTGATTAAGTAACATCCCTCTAATATTGTAGAAGCAAAATTATTCTGATAACACAAACTTTAATTGATTGTTATTCTATATAGGTTGGTTCTATTCAATTTTTTTTTTCCCAATCGTGTTTTGTTCAAAACCCAAAACTAACTGAGCCTATAATGGGCAAGATTTGTTCTGCATTTAAATTTTAAAGTTTAGATTCTATAAAATAATATTTTGAGATTATGAATTTCAGAAAAAAAAAATATTATAGACTGATTTTTTGACTAATTTTAATAACGAAAAAAATAATAATATCATTTATTAAAACTATATTAGTCTTATTGTTCTTCTTAATTTTTAGGATATTATTTTTTTTATCAATTAAAGTTATTCAAAAAATCAACTCAGAGTATTAATTTTTAAAAATTCTTAATCTCAGGATATTATTTTACACTTGTAGCAATTTAGTCCTTAGAATATCTAAATTATAACTTGCTGTTACTTTTTGACCAAAAAAAAAACATACGTAGTAGCATCTGAAAGTATATTTGAAATGTAATTTAAGAATTTTAAGCATAAAAAATAAATAATAACAGAAAAAATTTCTCCAAAATTTGCAACTCTAAGAATCCTAAAAAATGTGTCTTTTAATCTCTCGAAATCTTTTTTTTTCCAGCTTATTTTCCTTTAGACACTCTTTCATATGCTACAACATGCTTTTTATGTGTATTTTTTGCTAAAAATTAGCATGTTGTAATTTAATCAATACATGAATCAAATTGCTATAAATTATAAAGTTTAGGATCTTAATAATTACCACAATTATAACTTTGAAGACTAAATTGCCATAAGTCGGATAGTTCATAGAGCATTGTGCCATAAGCCATAAAAACAATACAAAAAATGCGACATTTTCAAAATAATTATTTTTTTTGTACGATATTCAATTGCATTTTTCTAAATATTTTAGTAACTAGAAACTGAAAAACTAGTTTAGTTATTAGATCGAGAAACCAATTTAGTTACTGGAAAATAATTTAGTTTCTTATAACCAATAATTTAGTTACCATAAACAAGCAAACAAAAGGTTTTAAAGAAAAATCTTACTTGAAACTAATTTGATTTACTGGAAATTATAAATCAATTTGATTACTATAATTAGTTTCTTAGTTTTTAGTAACTAAATTGGGTTTTGAATTTACACGAACTAAAATATTTAGTCCAGGATACTTATAGCCAGGTCCATTTTCCTAATCTCTAAAGTCTCTGGTTGGGCCCATGGTCATGCCTAACTGATTCCAGACCAAATAAATTAGCTGTACATTATTTTTTTTTTCTCGTTAATTAAATCTACCACCATACCACTTATTTTAAAATGAATTCTTAACGATCTTGATAGTTTCTTGAATGATTCTTAACATCGGTGGTGATCTTGATGAATTTTTTATAAATCTTTGACTATATTGACAGATACTTAATAGATTCTTGGCATCTATGTCAATTTTGATAGGTCCAGACCACTACATCCGTTTTCATAATGTGGGCCCAGGCCCAACTCACTTTCAACAGTGAAGAAAAGAAAGAAAGGTCTAATAGGTATGTGGCCACTTTGTGGTCCAAAACTTAGCGGATGTCCAAGCCTAATTCTTTATTATAAAATGTCCAACTTTATTATCCATTAAGAATATTATACCAAAACAGCTCCTGAACTGCAAGATCAGCAGCAACGAACTTTGAGGCTTCTACACCGAATTCTCGAGTTCCAGTGCGGATGAGAGAACAATCCGGTCATCGATGAAGGCTACAATTTCGAACCAGGGGCAACAGTTACCTTTAGAAGTGGAAATACATATAGATATTAAAGAAAAAGTAATTGAAAATGATACAAATTAGAATATAAATACACAAAAATTAAATGGAAGTGGCGAATTTAACAACAAATTAAGCTATAAATAATACGAATCAAATAGATCCGAGAGATTTGAAGAAACCCATTTTGTGAGGTTGATGTTTCAAATTAGGGGAGATATAACAGGAGTGAGGGAATTACTATGAAAGACCTTTGGGGGAGACGACTTCTCTCCTCTCTCCTACAAAATTTGAATATTGATTAATGAGCATTTTTCAATGTAATATAATGACTTTGGCTTCATCATGTGATGTGAGATTAACGAAAGCAACTTTGGAATTTGGATTTTGGATGATGAGGTGGTATAATGAGAGAGCGAGTAAAACAAATTAACCCATATTGTTGTCTACATTAGTATTAGTATTAAATTTTAATAATTTATTACCACAGCACTAAAGTGAAATTATTTTAGAACAGATGTTATATAAATATGACTTAGAGAATAACCCTTGACATCCGATTTATTATCCTTTTTTAAACGCTATTTGATGTGTTGATGATATACCAAATAAGAAATACTAACAAGATTTTTTATTTGTGTTAATGTTCTTTTTTTTTTGTATATAAAAATATGCTTGTAGTAGATTTAAATTACTATATGGTAAATAAAATTATGTATATAGTAGATAATTTTAATATTATAATAGATAAAATTATGTATACGGTAGATATTGGTAGCAATACTACTTATTCATAGTATATAAAATATACAAACATGATTCATAAATTTATAGTTATTGTATATATTGCTATATACAATTGATTCGTTATTTGGTACTTATGAACAACTATTAGTATTTATATATATAGGTATATATAGATTCTGATAGATAAAATTATAAATATGGTAGATATATATTGATATATGGTAGATAATAAAAAAATATCATTGATAACTTTAATATTATGGCAAAAAAATTGTAGTTGTACTAATGTACGTGTATGTGTGTTTATTATTATTATTAAAATATGGTTGTGATAAATATAAATTGCTATACAGTAGATAAAATTATGTATATGATAAATAATTTTAATATTATGGTGGATATAATTATGCATAGACTAGATTTTTTAGTTTTGTTAATGTCCTGATTTTTTGGTAGATAAACTTATAGTTGTGATAGATATAAATTATTATATGGCCGATAAAATTATGTATATGGTAGATAAAATTATGTACATAGTTGATAATTTTAATATAAATTCTGAGATAGCTAAAACAACTACATTCTACTCTTGTAGGAGAAAGAATCATATATAGAACCACAGAAAAAAGATATATAAGAAAAGTACATAAAGTTACACCGAAAAATGACAAATAAAAATGTTCTACTCTATTTGTTTGTCTCTTATCTTACATTGATTGTACACTTTAAATTACCAAACATTAGTGCATGTAATATTTATGAATCTTTAGTATTTGTATGAACTACAATAAATACAATTCGGTAATATGAACAAAAGTACAGGATTATTTGTTTTAGATGGAATAATATCAACTATATACAATTGTTATCACACAAACATGAGAACACAGAAAGTCGTCAATATCCCACTTTGCATAATTGCAACAACGTTGCATCAAATGAACAATGAACTCTGAATACGTGTCACAAATTTGATATATTTGGAAGCCAACTATACCTGAATAGCATAAAAAAATAACAATAAAAAACAAAAGATATTGCTACATCTATAAAAATCAATTCATATAAAGTATTACTAAATCTAGTATATATCAATATCTACCACGTTAGTCAATTTATATACCAAAGCAAAAAATCTATATACCAAACTCTGAAAAATAACAAACAAACCAACTATATGAAAATTAAAATTGTTAAAATCAATTGTATTAACGTGATTAGTAACAAAAAAAAAAATAACAATAAAAACCAAAAGATATTGCTACATCTAATAAAATCAATTCATATAAAGAATTAGTGAATCTGGTATATATCAATATCTACCACGTTAGAAAATTTATATACCAAAGCAAAAAAAAATCTATCTACCAAGCTCTGAAAAACTGTAAACAAACCAAAATATATGAAAACTAATTATATGAAAACTAACATTGTTAAAATCAACTGTATTAACGTAATTAGCACCAAAAAAATAATAATAAAAACCAAAAAATATTGCTACATCTACTAAAATCAATTTGTATAAAGCATTATTGAATCTAGTATATATCAATATCTATCATGTTATATACCAAAATAAAAATTCTATATACCAGAACCTGAAAAATATCAAATAAAAAGAATAACAACTTATTGTCATTTTCTATGCAAATTAACTTACTCTCAAACCTGAACTTCTACCCAACAAGTAAGTTTTGATCTTGCGCATAAAGATGCAAAGCTATGCCCAAAATTAAAAATGTATGAACACAAAATCTAAAGTATTTTCCTATGATTTTTAATTATATTTTTATATGTTATATGAGTGATATGAGACAAAAATAAATGCTATTCAATTCTTATAAAAACTCACGTTGAAGTACCAAAATCAAGTTTTATGTATTATCATTGAAGTACCAAAATCAAGTTGTATGTATTATCATGAACTAAAAAAAATATCAGGAAAAAATGAAAATTTGAAACATGCGTGGGAGATAAAAAATACTACATGGTACGTAGGATTTTTAACTTAGTATATATCATTATGAACCAAAAAAAAAAAAGAATATCATAAAAACTGGAGAAACTGAAATGTACAAATTAGTAGATAAAAAATACTACACAGTATAACCTTTAATATATGATGTATAAGGATTAAAGTAGGTATAATAAACCATGTATGCTATGGAAACAAAATAAAAAGCACAATAATAACAATAAAAAGCAAAAGCTCTAATTTAATCAAGAAATTAACTTAGAAAAATTCACCATTCAAGAAAATTCATATCTCAACAATTCAATCAATATATACTGCATTACAAAAAAAAAAATAGACACCACTAGAGGTAAAAAAGCCACCGGAAAAAAAGATAACAGTACTGGGAAAAAAAAATTGAGAGAAACAAGTACAAAGGAGAGAGAGAAGAACAANGGGGAGAGAGAGTAAGAGATCGGAGAGAGATTGAGAGACAACTGAGCAAAAGAAAAAGCGAGAAAGAGAGCGAGAGGGATAAATAATAATAAATAAAATTGATAGAAAGACAAAAATATAAAAACAAAAATTAAATGAACATTTAACCATAGTATTTAATAAATAAATATATACTTAAAACTAATTTTTTAAAAAATTGCTCTTCTGCCTAATTTTCCCAACCAAAAAAAAAGAGACCTCAAACCCGAACTCTCGAAGCCTCCCTCTCAAAGCACGCGCGCCAAGCCGAAAGCTAAAGCCAACTCTCACTGACGCACAAACACCACACAGAGACTGAGCTCGAGGCGCCGCCGCCCGTCAATGTCTGCCACCGCCGAGAGAATCAAAACCTACGACGACTTCGTCAACGTTCACGGTCTTCTCCTGAACGCCTCGGGATTGCCGCCGTCGCTTCACCGGCAGCTGTTCGAGAAGCTGTCGTCAGAGACCTTCGATGGCGGGTCCTTCTTCCAAATCGAGCCCTGCGTTGAAGGGCCTCAGAGGAGGCTCGTGTTGACCTCAGAATCCATGGCTAAGGACTCCAACGTCTTCCTCATCGACCACGCCTGGACTTTCCGCCTCTCCGACGCTTATAAACAGGTACACACGCCTTCCTCATTTTCTAGGTCCTGTTTGGTTGCCGAGAAAATGGGTTTCAATTTTCTTGTGATGTCGTTTCTTTGAAGTTGGTGGAAGTGCCCAGCTTGGCGGAGAGAATGGCCGCGATTATGTGCGTGGATAATGATTTGAACTCTGATTCCGAAGGCAATGAGGTGAAAAATGGGAAGCAGAGCGTTGTCGAGGTAATTGAAAGTGAACTCAGTGCCGCGAAAGAGAAAGGAGAAGGTTCTATGAAGTGGTTGGAGCTTGATGAGCTCGATATCGACGACGATACTCTGGTGTCGTTGGACTTAGCCAGTGAAATTCCGGTGAGTCTTCCATTGACGTAGTTGGCGAGTGAGTTTATTAGTTTTGGTTTCTCAAGCTCAATGTGTTTGTTCAGGGTCTACTTGCTTTGAGTTTGTGTGGAAACAAAATTGAGAATGTAGAGGTAGTGGTACAAGAAGTTACCAAGTTCAAAGACCTTAAAGCTCTTTGGCTTAACAATAATCCAGTTCTACGAAAATGGTATGATCTTTTAACGCAGATTGAGAGAAACCAAGTTCTTCTTCTTTTTTTTTTTTTAGTTAATAAATTTTTTCCTTTTAAAAAAAATTCAGTGGGGATCAATTGGCGGATAAAGTTCTGCGAGAATTGCCGAATTTGGAAATCTATAATTCGAAATTTACAGTCAATTATGGTGAGTGGGCATTGGGGTTTTGTGGAGAAGTATATGACAAGGAAAATCCGGGAAGTAACAAAAATCAAGATGACCCTTCATTGCAGAGAATCACCTCACTTGACCTTTCAGATAGAAGTATTCACAATTTAATCAATAAGGTTCTAACATGTTCTACATTTCATTTTTTTCTATTTTGTTGATCGATGTTTCTATTTTATGCTCCATTTCCTTTTTGTTGCCCATAGATGGATGGTTATTAGTTACTTTGTCCAGTAGATTTTGGTGCTGATTATGTTATGTTCCCCCAACTCCAACTTCTATCCAGGCTTTTTCACCTCTTCGCTTGCCTTCTCTTTCATACTTGAATCTTCGAGGGAACCCGTTGGAACAGAAGACAGTTGGTGACTTACTTCGTGTCCTGAGTGGGTTTCCTTCCTTGCAGTCTTTGGAGGTGATTCTGTTTGCAAGAACTGTTAGATTTTCTAGTAGGAAAGAAAGCATATGCTAGGTGGTTTGAATTGGCTATCATATTGCAGGAAGTGTTTAGATATTGAAAATGTAGCATTTTAATGATTGAGACTTGTTTGTAGGTGGATATTCCTGGTCCTCTGGGAGAAAGTGCTGTGGAAATCCTTGAATCTCTTCCCGAAATCTTGGTACTGAATGGTGTTATGGCATCAAGAATATTAGAAGATGAAAAACACGTGGTTGATTCAAAGTTACAACCACGTCTTCCTGAATGTACTGCTGATGAGCCTCTGGCTGACTGTGTTCTAAATGCAATGTGGCTATATTTAATGACTTACAGACTTGCTGATGAAGAAAAGATTGATGAGACCTCTGTCTGGTATGCATTTGAGGGTTAAATAAGATGTTCTGCATTTTGTTTACATCCTGGCCATAAATTCGATGTGGGCTGTAATGCTGCGTTACTTTTCTACGATGTTTCTTGACTTCCCTCATGCAAACAAATTTAGAATATTCCAAAGTTTGAGGTCTCATTAATCTATGTAAATATATGATTTCATGAAGGAATAAAATTTCTCAATGAATAATTTATAACACATAGTTTTACTGATACTTGAGCTGGCATGCTTTGTTTTTATTTGTAGGTATGTGATGGATGAGCTAGGTTCAGCTTTGCGCCACAGCGATGAGCCAAACTTCAGAGTTGCTCCTTTTCTCTTCATGCCAGAGGGGACGCTTGCATCAGCTGTGAGGTAGACTTTTATCTTTATTCTTCTGCTTTACTGCTTTGGCATATAGAATATTTTCCTGACTTTATTTACTAAATTGTTGCAGTTAAAGGACATTCATATTAATTGTGTAATGAAATTAATCAACTAATCTGGATTCATTCAGATTACTTGGTCTAACACCACCTACAAGTTCTGGAAAAGCTAGTGAAAAATGTTAAGACCGTGCAGCTTTGTCTTTGATATAAACTGAAAAAAGAAATTTTATTTACACAAATTGTTTCTTTTATCAACTTCAGTTTCTCTATATTGTGGCCAACCCAAAATGTCAATAAGGGTGATGAGTGCACCCGTGATTTTCTTTTTGGCCTTGGGGAGGACAAACAGCGCTCTACAAGGCTTACAGCTTGGTTCCATACGCCGGAGAATTATTTTATCCATGTACGTTTCTTTTTACAAAATCTGTATGAGGCCCATACGCCTCATCCTTTAAAGCTAAAGTGTGGTGCATGGTTTGATATTATCTTGCATTAATTTATGCAGAAGTATGAGAGACACTGGAATAACTTACAGTCAAAAAGGTTATCTTTTCCACCTACACAGCCACGTCCAACTAAGAGCCTGCTTCATAATGATGGACGTGCTTTACGTGTTTACACTGACATACCTCATGTTGAGGAATTTTTGACACGTCCTGACTTTGTGATCAGTATGTATTACTTTGCTACTCTGTGATGCTCAAGTTGCAATCAATTCAATAATTCTTTTCTGCTCTTGTCTAATTTTGTAGTGTTTATCCTCCAATTAATTTCCTCAATCTTGCAAGAATGGTATTGTACTGTGGAAATCTAGGTGACAAAATTTGGCCTTCTCTACTATGTCTTGTCTGCTCTGATAGATGTTTTTCTGCTTCTGTCTTTGGGTGTTGCTTAAAGCAACTGAGCTAAAGGATGCAGATATCATATGGACAAGTGTGCAGGTGGATGAGGATATGAAGGAGGCTACTGGAATAGCAGAGAATCAATTTGTAAACCAATTCCCTTTTGAGGCTTGTCTTGTGATGAAACATCATCTGGCGGAGACTATTCGGAAGGTTAAGAAACTCAACATTCCCTCATGTCTATCTTGGTATTTTACACTTTCAATGATCTTAAGCTTAGTCTATTATTGATAGACAGGTCTAATTTAAAGATTAGCTGCTCGTCATTTTTATTTTTCTATTCATTATAGTATGGCAAGCAGTTCCTAAAACCAACTAGTATTTTTGACTTGGTCCTTTGATTGAAAACTGTTGGTTTGCTACCTAGCACTTTCTTTGCCTCTGAAAATTGACACAATAAACGAATTTAAGCTATCTACTGTAGTTGCCACTTGAGGCTAGCTCAAGTGGCTGGGTGTGTGAGTGTGTGATCCAGGGTTTAAATCCTGGGGTCTTCTTGTATTGTGTTCCCCTTCCCTGTAATTGAGAAATGATTAGATCTGGGTTCTGCAATTCTGTCGAAGTTCATCACATTTTTTCTTTCATTCTCATCAACTCCGGACCTTTTTCATGAACAGGCACATGGTTCTCCTGAATGGCTGCAGCCTACTTATAATCTCGAAACTGATCTATCTGAACTTATTGGTGATTATTATGTTCGTAAAAGAGATGGGCAGAATAATCTATGGATATTAAAACCTTGGAATATGGCACGAACTATAGATACAACTGTCACTGATAATTTAACTGCTATTATCCGACTCATGGAAACTGGACCAAAGATATGTCAGAAGTATATTGAGAACACTGCTTTGTTTAATGGGAAGAAATTTGATCTCCGTTATATAGTATTAGTTCGCAGCATTAAGCCTCTGGAGTTATTCCTATCAGATGTTTTCTGGGTATGTATGTTCAAATTCACTTTCTCACAATGCATATCTATCCTGTTAATATAGCCTCTTGGAAGGACAAGTATAAGGCCATGCCTTTTTGTTAGTATTATCTGTAACATGCCTTGTTCAGGTGGCTACTTGTATTTCCATTTCAGGTTAGGTTGGCAAACAACCCATATTCTCTAGAGAAGCACAGTTTTTTTGAGTATGAGACTCACTTTACTGTCATGGTATGTTTTCACAGTACTACTCTGTACTTTGATTTTTCCATATATTCCTCTATCTATTTTCTTATGCCGTTCAGAACTATCGAGGAAGATTGAATCACAAAAACACACCGGAATTTGTGAAGGAATTTGAACAGGAACATCAAGGTATTTACTGCATTGCCCTAGTTGCCGGTCTTCTACTGACCTTAACATTTTTTTCCCCAAAAGAATAAAGAATTATATTCAATTTTTATGCTGGACAATGTAGTTGATTGTTGAGTGTAATTGCAGTTAAATGGATAGATATCCATGAAAGAGTAAAGGGCATGATCCGCTCAGTCTTTGAGGCAGCAGCTGTAGTACACCCAGAGATGCATAATCCAACGTCAAGGGCCATATATGGAGTGGATGTCATGCTTGATAGTTCATTCCAGCCAAAGTTATTGGAGGTTTGTATTGAAGCAAAAATATCTCCTAATATGCCTGAATGAAAATGCTATTAGGGCAACTCACATTTCTTCTAGTCATTACGTTTGGCCTTACCCCGGAAAATTTATAAAACATAAATAATAATAATAATAATAATAATAATAATAATAATAATAATAAGGGATATTATTACTTTTATATCCTGTATTTTGACACTTTGTTGAAATTATATCTTCTGTTTTGGTTATTATCAACATTGACCTTTAGATTTGAAATCTGTTACAAATTTATACCCGATACTAATTTAAAGTAGTTAATTTACCAAGTTGCCGTTTAAAAAATTGAAAATAAACCATATAAAAACTGATCCGAAAATAAATTTATTAAATCATCTTAGTAAATTAACTGTTCTAAATTAGTGTCAAAGTATAAATTTGTAACAAATATTAAATATAAGGATTAATATTGATAATAACCAAAATAGAAGGTATAAACTGAACAAAATGTCAAAATACAGAGTATAAAAATGATAATATTTCTAATAATAATAATAATAATTCTGTTTTGTGTTCGTAGTAGTCATATGATGTCTGTTTCCTAGGTTACTTACTGTCCCGACTGTACAAGAGCATGCAAGTATGATACGGAGGCTATCCTCGGAGGGGGAGCAGTCAATGGTCGTGACTTCTTCAACGACGTCTTCGGTTGTCTTTTCTTGAACGAAACCACTCACGTTAGTCCAGTTTAGTTGAGCCATAAAAGGGTATTTTTTATGTAACAATAGTATAATGTGGTCCTGAAATTTTGGATAATCAATTCGCAATATTTGTTGGTTAAGAATTGGTTCAACGGAAAGTTTAAAGTGATATTGTTCGGTGAGGGGAAAAAAAAAAACTGCTTGTGTACGAGGAAATAGATGGCCGGGGACTGTAAAGGAATCACTATGCTTGGTCCCTCGAGAGTGCCATAGTGCCTGCCAAAACAAGAGCTAGAACTGTTCATAAACTGATATTTACATCAGGACGAGTGTTGCTTGTTCACAAAACAAGAGCTAGAACTGTTCATAAACTGATATTTACGTCAGGACGAGTGTTGCATGTTCACTTGTCTATAGCATACATATCGTCTTTTAGCATTGAGAAGGCCATAAAATCAAATTAAGCTCCTTGTTGCTCAGTTGGTTCAGCTGATACGTGTGATTGTTTTGCCAGTATTGAAATCTTCTTCTGTAAGTCAAGATTAGCCAGACGCTCCACCTCCAGTGCTCTCTCAAGCTTTGATACATAAAAAGTACAAGATCGTTGGCCGTAAGTACATATACAATTACAGATTCGAAAATAGTCTGGGAAGCAGATAGGTTGATACCTTAGCTGCTCGTGTACTCCATTCTCCTAATATGGCTCTTAATCTTTCATTCTCTTCAACATACTGTATTTGTTGGTAGAGTCAGCACAACAATATAATCAGCAATTAGGGCCAAAATTGGGAGGTAGAATTTGGAAATACCTGATTGTTGGTAGTCCGCACACGTTGAATCTCAGTGTCCCTCTCAGCTAACAAAGACCTAGCAAGTCTGAGCTCAGACTGTAGCTGATTCATCTGCAGTATAAACATATACGCCATTTTAGTTTGACCATGTCAAGTAAAAAGGTGTTCAAGGCCCTTAATAAAACACCAATAATTTCAGAACTGATTGCCTAACATGGATAACATTCACAAATCACAACCCCACGTTAAACTTTGGACAACATTTGATGGTATGTTTTTGTACAATACTTGTTGCCTCTTTAACAAGAAACGGCTCAAGAAACCATGTTTCAAATGTGCCCAACTGCAAGGGCTAGGCATACTATATGCCTGCAATGAAATTGAAACTCCACTAACTGCATAGAAAGGGAGTCCAAACAATGGGCAGGAGAACATTATAGGACAATAGTGTAATTGGCAACGTCGAACATTTCATTCAGAAGAGACCTCCTAAAAGGACTAGCCTCGAAATTAAGTAAATAATGTTTACTTGATTGCGTAAGCATCAAGAATACCCGTTCCTACCTCTGCAGATAGGGTCCTTAGTTCTTGATCACGAGCTGCCAATAAATGAGCAAGATCAACCTGAAGAATCATGTACGACATTTAAGTATCAACATAAGGACATTATTCATCATATTTATAAAGTTGTACCAAATTTTCAAAATAACCAATAAAGGATCACCATCACCTGAGGTGTGGTACCATCATCAGACCGTTCATATTTACTTAAGCACTCTTGCAATCGAAGAATCTGCAACACTTGTAACCAGAATTCTGTTATAAAGCTTACCAAGTAAAATCCCACAAGTCATTGCGACAACGGCATCTAATTGAATGATCAAACAAGCAACAGTTAAGTAAAACTATGTGCCATAAAATGCTTTCCATTAATACAACTAAAAAATGCGTTACATTAATACAACTATGTGCTATAAAATGCGTTACATTAATACAACTAGAAATTGAAGATCCACTCATACCTCTTCGCTCAAAAAGTGAAGGTTTTCACGCTGATATTGCAGCAAAGCCATTTGCTGATCAGAAAGCCGACCAGCATTATAATATCTGTCAACCACAAAACAATCAGTGATATAGTATCACATATTGCTTGACATATATAGAAATAAAGAAAAGTTACGCATATGCTTCTTGACTGTGATTGATTTGCTTCAAAATGCTATTAAGGACATGAATGCATGTATTTTTAACGAAGGGTGGGCGCAACAATACAGGGTAACCGCCGGGGGGGGGGGGGGGGGGGGGGGGGAAGAAGTAAATGAATAAATGCAAACTTGCCTCAAACCTTCCAATGAACTTGATGGTTGAAGTGGAGAATACAATGACTTCAAGACGTCAGGTTGGGAGTTTAACGAGTTGTATTGGTGCACATAACCTAGAAGCACCAATATAAATACATACATGTGTATAGATATATATATATATATATATATATATATATATATATATATATCAGACAAAAAATCGAAGGAAATATTAGCAATAGGCATGATATTGAAACGTTCAAGTACAGTGTGAAATTCCATGCCTAATTAAACCCCTAATATCCACAATGGTGTAAACTCACCAATATAGAGACTCATAAATGATCCGGCACATATTGCTTCAACAAGCATAATAATTCTGTAAATATGACAGGTAATCAATATAAAATCATGAAAATATTCATCCGTGTGACTGGAATTATGTACACCAAGCCCACTCATTCAAATTAAAAGATCATTAGACTTAGTCTCAAGAGTTGGTGTTATATGTACCTCAATATAGTAGAGATAGAGAGAATACCGGTGTGGGGTCTCCAAACCATTACAAGTAGCATTGCAGCAGTTCCTAGCAGAAGATAACATTCATAAATATTAAACTGAAATGACAATTTTTCATGACATTTCTATAACATCCAATGCTCAGGTCTGTAATTCCGACCTCCTAATCCACTTATAGCATACACACGCACACAAATCAAAATGGAATCACACATGTAGACTAATGGCAGAAGAATCGAAAACAACTAAAACGAGAGTGGGACACACCATATGCAATAGTTGCAAATGGAAGGCGAACGATGTGCTTCAACTTCTGGCTAAAACTATAATAACCCTGCATACCAAGACACATGTCCACAGTTAACAAATCAAGTAAAGAACACTCAGTTAAAAAGAATACCATATTTTGAATTCAACACTCCATCAGAAACAACTTTAGCCAAGCCTTGGAAGATTCAATTATTAGGTTCTCCCTCAAGGTGTGCCCCCGTGTGTGAGAGAGTGGCAGCATCTTTCCACTTATTAGAAAAGAGCAAAAGACAAAAGTTTAAAGGCAGACTAATCTGTAAGCTAAAAATTGTGAGCAGTTAGAAAGGTTACCTGTAGACGTATTTTTTGAACCTGGAATACCAAATACTGTTGAAAGATGCCTGAAACAACAAACGAATATCTTCGACATTTCACTCCCCTAAACTATTTGCATTCTCACAACATGCTAAAGTACCCAAAAAGGGTATTCAACGAAGCAAAGAAACCAATTGCACATTCCTTCAAAAACAAAAGAAAGATCAGGTAGAAAACCTGTAACAGCTAAAAGAACGACAGCGCAGCTGCAAAGCAACTGTGCAGTGTATCTCTGTATAGGGTGAAATATCCATGGAGCTCCAATGGCCAACGCAGCATAACCTCCCTAAAATTGAACAAGATCAATCTAAAACTAAAATTCCATCCCAGTACACCAAATGTTACAGTAATATATATATATATATATATAAAGTATCTAATCACATTTTAAAACAAACAAAAAGGCTTATACTTGCCAATAATAAAAAGTAAACAACACTCCCGAAGATGCTTCTGGACTTCCGGTGACCAAACAAAGGAGCTTCATGCAGTATATCTAAAAACCTAAACCACCAAAACCAACAAAACCCATCAAAATTCTCAATTTTAAAAACCAAAAACAAAAAAAAAGTACAAATCTTATATTATATCAGGAGACGAAGCACAGTACGAAAAAATGAAACAATTCGAGTCAAAATTCGAGTAGGAGAGACGAGATCAAATTGTGTAAAGTAAAACTTACAGAGCGTTGTCTTCACGAGATGTCGACGCCAATGAAGTTTGTCTATCTGTTGCCATTTTTTCGATTTATTTTCCATAAACAGGAAGTGCTGCTTCCTCCCTGGTAAGAACAAATCTAATGCTTTGAATAGCGTTAATTCCTTAATTGTTCGTTTCAGAAGAAGAAGCTGAATTCGACATGTGGGCCCGGCCCCCCCTTTGAGTCAACTCAGTATAGGCCCATATAAATTTAGGCCAATGACACAATTTGTAGCCCAATAGAGTTAAATGGGCCTGTATCAAACCCATCACGTATATCTTAACGGCTCGGTGACAGTTATGTGCAAGACAGAGAACAAAAACCCTAACGCAGTAACCTCACAGGCTCACTCACAGCTCTATCGTCTCTCTCTCTCGGAATCCTCGTCTTATTATTTGGAGCTGAAAAAGCTCCAAGCTTTTGTGTCATCAATGGATTCCTGTGTTGAGTCACGGACCTAATCGTTTTCAATCGATGAATTGTGTTAAGGGCCATTATTAGGGTTTAGTTCTTCGCTATGCCAAAATTTCCATGAAGATTATTGAGTCGAAACCAAAACCCAGTTCCAAATCTGGGCGACTCGTTAGAAATTCTGGTTCTTCGCAGAAAAGGATTGTAATTGAGAATATATACGAGTGTAGAGCTGAGCCTAATGATGGCGCGGCGGTACAGATGACCCTTTTGTTCCTCACAACCCGTCCCTTCTGGGTTCGAGCCTCCAAGTTAGCCGTTGGCCATTTCCATAGCCTAGCTCATGGAGGATCTCGCTCTCGGTCTTTTAACGATAGGGAGGTAATATCTAACTCCGAGGCTTGGTTTGTGAAGGTTGTTTGTACTCTCTTTGTTCGTTCTCAGTCCTTGGATTCTTATGTGGGTTATCTAAGTAAGAATTTAACACCTTTAATTGCATTTGAGGTCATTAAACGGTTAGACATTCCGAAATTGGGTTTGAAGTTCTTTGAGCTTAGTAGGAGCAATTTGAGTCTCAATCATCCTTTCAGGACGTACAATTTGCTCATGAGGTCCTTATGTCAAATGGGATTTCATGATTCGGCTAAATTTATATTTGATTGCATGAGGAGTGACGGCCACTCGCCTGATAACTCGGTCATAGAGTTTTTGGTTTCTTCATATGCACAAGTGGGCAAGTTAGATTTTGGCGAGAAAGTGCTTGAGGAGCTTCAGTGTGATGAGGTTAGAGTGAGTGTATTTGTTTACAATAGTTTGTTGAACGTGTTAGTTAAACGAAATCTAATTACTGAGGCTGTTTGCTTGTTTAGAAAATATGTGGCTTCGCATTTTGATCCGGATACTTGGACTTTTAATATTCTAATTCGAGGTTTGTGTGGAATAAGAGAACTTCATACCGCTTTTGGGCTTTTCGATGATATGGAGAACTTCGGTTGTTCGCCAGATATTGTTACATATAACACGCTGATAAGTGGGTTGTGTAGGATTAATCAGGTTGATAGAGGTTGCAAATTACTGCAGAAAGTTCAATCAAGTAGTGAACTTTCACCCAATGTAATAACTTTTACGTCTGTCATATCTGGTTATTGCAAGTTGGGTCGGATAGAGGAAGCCTCTGCCCTTTTTGATGAGATGATTATATCTAGAATTAAACCCAATGCGGTAACTTTTAATGCTCTCATTGATGGATTTGGTAAGGCTGGTGACATGGCTACGGCAATTGCCTTGTTTGAGAAGATGCCCTTTCACGGTTCTCATCCGGATGTCATCACCTTCACTTCTCTAATTGATGGCTATTGTCGATCTGGGCAGCTAAACCTGGGTTTAAAGCTTTGGCGTGAGATGAATGCAAGAAATGTGGCTCCAAATGGGTATACTTTCTCTGTTCTTATCCATGCCCTATGCAAGGATAATAGACTACATGAGGCTCGTGATTTTCTGAGGCAATTAAATCGGAGTAATCTTGTGTCAAAACCTTTTATGTACAACCCTGTAGTTGATGGATTATGCAAGGCTGGAAATGTTGATGAGGCAAACATGATTGTGGCAGAGATGGAAGAGAAGAGATGTAACCCTGACAAATTGACTTTCACCATTCTCATTCTTGGGAATTGTATGAAAGGGAGGTTGTTTGAGGCAATTGGTATTTTCAACAAGATGATGGCAGTTGGTTGTGCCCCAGATAAGATAACTGTGGATAGTTTGGTATCGTGTCTTTTCAAGGCTGGGATGTGTAATGAAGCGATTCAAATTAAAAAAACTGCAGTTGAGGATCTATATTTGGATGTCTCATGTTTAAGAAATGTTCATTCAAGAACAAATGCTGAGATACAAGTGGCTGTATAATTGAATGGCTTCCACAAAAGTCCTCTTACTTTCTTGGTCTTCAGGTGGAAAAGATCCTTCCACAATTGTACCAAGTGCATTGCATCCATTTTATTGTGGCACATATAGTCAAAAAACAGTAAGTAATATTTTTATGGTTATTTTTCATGACCTGAATATGATTCTTTTGCAAATTGGAGTACAAATTCCTTCAACTGATTTGTTCACTATCAATATCTTGTAACTAGTGTATTTATTTGAAAAAAAAAAAGTGCATTTTTTCTTGTTTTCTGTAATTTTATCTTGTTTTTGGCAATTATTTTAGCATCAGCAAGTCTATGTCCCAATAATTATACTTCCTTTCATACTATTTAGAAATTATTACTCTTCTCAAACAATTTGTGTCGTTAGTAATTTAGGATCATACATCACTACGTAATCCAAGTCAAAACCTTTGGAACAACTGTTAATCCTGTGAACTCTGAACTTCATGACAATACTTAATAATGGGTACTTTTTGTATGTGGCGGACATGTTTGGCATCAAAACGAATTTCAATAATTCAAAGATTACGCTCAAATTTGCAGTTGATATGTTGTATTTAAATACCATAATAGTACCATTCTCTACGACTCCCTGACATATTAATTCAACATTTTTCTTCCTGGTTTGCAGGTGAATTCTCGAACATGTTTAGTTCCAAGTTCCAAGCGAGTGTCTGGCTTGCTCCATAGACAAGTGTGGCAGACCTCATTTTGGAGTTGATTGCTACAAAGAAACGACTAGGATGTTTTGACACAACACCGGAGATGTGACACATGTGAGGTTCTCCAATTCAAATTAGATCTCCTAACTTGGATTGGATTATTTGAACAAATCCACCTGAACAAGGCCTTTGGTAAAACACAGTTTTAAAATGGATGAGTTTCTGTAATGATCTAACATTGCCATTGGTCGCCGGAGAGGCACCGCAATCCTTACCTCCAAGTTGTTTTTAGCTGGTAATTTATTTAGATATTGATTGCCAATGAGGCTTGTACTGGGAAAGAGTGAAAAAATCTTCGCTGGACCAACATTTTTTGTATTAAGGACTTCCTTTCTTCGGAGTTCGACACAGAAACAATGGATTAGACTAATTGTTAGTTTTTTTTGGCTCTGGACTAATTGTTGTTAGTTAGTTCTTAATACCTTCAGTGTTTCCCGGTCGGAGTTGCTTTTTCACTTGATGGAACTGCTTATATCTACTAGTTTTTGCTCTGAATTGCATTAGGCTGGCCATTTGGTGTGTAAAATACAAAATTATAAAATCTGCGATGTTTATTTCTTTTGCAGCAGTATGTAATTTACTTATCTAAATATTAAAATGCTTGTTACTTGCAGTATATTAAGTTTGGCACGGTTTTTAAAAGCTATTTCCCAGAAGCAACTAATGAACCTGTTTGGATAAGTTTTTGAGCTCTGGAAAGTTTTTTCAGACGAAGTCAGACACGAATAAATTTGGAAGAGTTTCGAAGAATATATGAATTTTTCGTTTCAGTTATAATGAAAATTTACATTTTTATATTTAGTTTTATTTTAATGAAAGACAAAAAAATGCCATTTAGATCGTTAAATCAAAATTTTAACTATATTATTTAAACAGTATATTAAAAGCTATCGTCCAGACAATATACTAAAAACTATGATTTAACTTCTCATAAACGTTATCCCAAAAGTGACAAGTTATATTTGTCATAATATATTTGCATTAACCACTTCCCATGAAAAAGGTGACAAGTTGGNGACAAATATACTAGCAAAAATTAATGCTTTTTGTGGCCGTGTGGGACGATTCTTCAATATTGAATTAACAAATAAAAATCCCTTCGAGATTGGCTTCATGAGACAATAACTTAGCAAATTTAATTCATTGATAAGAGTATGTAATTTACTTATCCAAATATTAAAATGCTTGTTATTTGCAGTATATAAAGTATTGTAGTTAGTCTATTTTTGGTAGCCTAATGTTATATTTGCATTAACCAGCACTTCCCATGAAAAAAGTCACAGGTACTTTCCCGGGGAGGAGAGTGGGGGGAGGGGGTTTGACAAATATACTAGCAAAAATTAATGCTTCGTGTGGCCGTGTGGGACGATTCTTCAATATTGAATTAACAAATAAAAATTAAAAGTAAAACCCTTCAAGATTGGCTTCATGAGACAATAACTTAGCAAATTTAATTCATTGATAAGAGTATCACCACCGAAGAATTTACAGAAGATATAAGTCTTTCATTTTCAAATTACACTACAGAAAGACCACAAGGTTGTAGTGTTGGATCTTATTTTGTACATATGTAATTGTAAAGGCTAAATAATTACCAATAAAACATGACCCGCAAATCTTAAAGCTAGACCGCGACAAGCCAAGTCCACATCCTTTATCGCCCACAGGGGGCCCTACTATTACTTCCAAATTGCACTAACTCACTGAGCAACCACAGGGTATGACGCGCAAGTTGCAACACCTGCAATAAAATATATAATCAAAATCAGTGATACTTTTGGATCGAGGGACTTTTATCAACCTCACACGCAAGACGTCAATATATATGGGTTCTTTTCATTCTTTTTCTTCTCTTTTGTGGCAAAATGATAATGGGAGAGAAGGAAGGCTAGAGTTATGGTGGATTGACTTGCGTTCTGACAATTTGGCATCCATAACAGCTCCAAAGAAAACTTACCGCACATATTTTTTCCCAGCTCCATTTTAAAGTAGCCATTGTCACCCCAGTCTGCTCCCCAAGAGTTCTTGATGAGCCAGTATGGGACTCCATCTTCTACTCCATACCCTACCGCGAGCACAGCATGGTTCACATCCTGCAAGAAAATTCCGGGTATTCAGTAAAAGCACCCACAGAAGACGTTGCGAGTTATAGGGATTTCCAAATTGAACTTTGAAAGATCAAAACACAGATTGTGTAATCTATGTATTTTGTATTTCGAATATCAAACCTAAAATGCAGTATCAGAATTGGAGTTCTAACTTGAATATAAACTATTCATCTCTCGAATGAAACACTTGCATAATTCATTAAATGAAGATGCTTTTTTTTCCCTCGGAAAAAGTTTAGGTATAGACTATACTCGATCGGTCATTCCCCATAAACAAAAACTCACCATGGGTTCATTGCCACATGTGTCACTGGTGTATACTCCTTTCTTGTAAAAACGGAAGCCAGTCACTGCCTCAAATGCCACGCTCACCGGCCTAACAATTCCTACTGCATGCTTTAACTCGTCTTCAGCACCCTGCAAATGTTCACAGGTAAAAAATAAAATAAAAATGTCTAGCTAGAAGATATTTTCATTCGTTAAATAGCTAGAGAAATTTCTGGACGGTCCTCACCTTAGTGATATTGACAGAGTCAACCACTTGGACAGCAACATTCTCTGCTGAGAATTTGCAAGTACCATCTTGTCCAGTGTAAGGATAAGCTTCCTCTGTCTCAAGTCCACCATTGTACTTAATATATTCGAAGGCCTGGGATGGCAATCCGCCATCGCAGCCAAAGTTGTTGAAAGCTCCAGCGCAATCCACAAGCTGCTGCTCAGAGAGAGAGATTTCCTTCCCGAAAGCCTGTTTATGAGCTGCCTCAAGAGCTCCAGTTGTGCTGTAAAATTCATTTGTTAAAAGCTAAAACCATTAAAATGGGCATACTTACTTTTTCTTCATACTTCAAATTTCCCAATCAAAAAGTTCAAACTCACCTGAATGTCCAGCAAGATCCGCAGTGGCCTTGATCTTTAACTGGGCTGACTATGTTCGCTTTTCTCCAGTCTTGCTGTAAGTATTACAGAAATCAACTGGTTTGTATTTTAACTGCTTAAGACCCATTTGTACAGTTAAAAAGGTTGCATATTCACTTTATTAAAACTGCTAAATCATATACAACTTGATCAAATTTAAATGACTCACAAAGAACAAAGTTCCGTGTAACTTAAACAGATTCTAATTGTGGTTGTTACTTGTTATTGGTGGCCTGGCGGAATATGTTCATCAAAGCTTTGACATGATAAGAGAACCATACACAAGCTAGTCTTATTTGGAAATTACCAACTAAAGATGGCGTTTCGGGTTAAGCTAAATTAGTCGAATTATAATACGTCTTAAAAGACTAGTTAAAAATATAATAACTTGATCAGTATAGGTACCGAATTAGGAAGAACAACATCAGTGAGCTTGTGGTTGCCCTTTAAGGTGGCAGAGCAGTTTTGTGCAGCTCCCAACCTGTGTCGTTGGAACTCTTCCCAAGTCCAGTCGGCAAAATCTGTAAGTTCATAATCACCATCAACAAAAGCAACCCAACAAACCAAACCCAAAAACACAAATAAATTTTTTTTTTTTTTTTTAAAAAAGACACTTGATTCTGTATATGGGTTATCATCTATGTTAGCTCAAAATCAAATTAATGTTGTCAGATTACTAAACCATGTTATAATGATAATTTAAAGCGTAAGCAAACATGGTCAACTGCTCATCTAACTACAACTACTAGAATTCTATTCTAGCCGTCTGATCATGAAATGAGATCCAATTTGACATATAAAATAGATTAAATAACATAAAAAAAAAATACCAATAACAGTAATAATTTACTTACGATTCACAGCAAGACTGTATGGCAATCCCTTCTTGTTGGTAGATCTAATCAGCTTCAGATTCTCAGAAAATATCCCAAATCGAAGCTTCATCTCCGCTACCGTCTCGTACTTCTTCCCATACCTTCAAATCCACCCCCAAATGTTTTTTTTTTAAATAAATATTTTTTTAAAAAAACTTATAGTTCACTTCAAGATCAGATACTCGATTCGTAAAAAATAATAATAATAATTGTAAATAAATCGTCGAAATTAATTCATGATCGGACAGATAGACCTGTTAGCAAAGCGAGCGAATGAGAGGGCGTGCCGCGTGTAGCCCACGACCTGGAGAACTTGAGACTCGAAGTCGCGGAGACCGCCCGAGACCATTCTGATCGGATTTGAGTCGTCGAAGCTCAATCCCTCGGCAGCGACGGCGACGGCGACCGCCAGGAGGAGTAGTACGGACGGTGCAAAGCTCAGGCCGGCCATGTGAGTTGCTGTGACTTTTTCTCTCTCTTCTTCTCTTTCCCTCCGAGAAGTTAGGGGATATTTTAGAACAGTGGGGAAATGGGAATAGTCCCTGTTTTTTCGGGTGAGAACGAGCAAGCCCCACTTTGATTGGTATTTATTGGAATATCAGAGATGTTAGGGCCCAATAGAGGCTCGCCACGTCACTCGTTCACTCCCTTGGCACAAACGACACTGAAACGAGGCTATTCTGTTTTGGATTCTTTTTAGTTTTTTCTATACATGTATTATGTAAATGACGAATGAGATGACTTTATAACAATTTAGACTATTAGTTCGAGGGATCTACGTTGTAAAAGGGTTATTTTCGCCTTTTTAATCGTTGTAACGTTTGTTACCAAAAGAGCACTTAGATGAAAACTCCTATGATTAGGTGAAGTTTATACATAAAAAGAGTTTTAAAAATAAAAACCTTTTTAAAAATAAAATAGATTATCTTCACCTTTTTCTTTTTCTTATTTTTTTTATAGCAAACTTCCCATTTAATAATTGATATGCAGGTTATGCGGTCACATAATCTTATACTTTCAAGAGGAAGAAACTCTGAGATATTAGTGGGTAGAACTTTAAATCAGATCAATTTTCCTCTTTTTTTTCTGGGATTAAATAAAATGATTTTAAATATTCACATATTGGGTATGTTATTCAACTTGTAATTAACGATCATTGCTAATAGAATAGTGCTAGTCAACATAAACTTTATTATATATACGTATATATTCACTGGTTGAGCACGTTGAACTTGTCCAAATTACAATAATTATAACTTCTAACAGAGTAAAGTACTTGTTCTAATTCGATATTTTCTTAGGGGGAAAAAAAAAAAGATAAAGGTTTCTTTATTTATAATCTTTTAATAAAATGTGCAGTGAACGGCCTTTAGTCACTTTAGACCCACCCAGGATATTGATGAACAAAATATCAACAAGAAATGTCAAATATAATGACATTTACCAAATTCTGTAGTCTAAATTGGTTCACTCAAGAAAAAGGCACTTGCTTGTTTGTTTTATTCTCTCTCTCTCTCTCTCTCTCTCTCTCTCTCTCTCTCTCTCTCTCTTTTCTATATCAGGGAAGATATTTATATGTACAGTCACAACATCACAAGTCACATTTTGTCTGCTATCATTAATTGAAATTGAAAATTCCGATGTCGCTGGATTCAACCAACATCATCGTCTTCAATAATTGTTCTCTTTCCTTTTCTTTTTTCTTGTTTTTTGATCGGTTTTCCGAAGATTGTTTGACAATTTTCTCCTTAATTTGCGTTTTTCATTTTTTCTTTTTTGGAAAAGGGGTGGGATAAACGCATTCGTAATTATTCATTTTTTTTTTTAAAAAAGGTAAACTATTATTCCTATTTGACATTAAACGTGCATGCATGATGCATTAGTAATTGGAAAGAGACACATGAGAAATTATGCCACGGCAAAGAAAGTAATTACAAATTTCTAAAATCAATATGTTAGATATTTCCTATTAGAGTAGCCGTACACATCTAAATTTTATGCATATATCTTGAATAATTTCAATTACATGACGTCACGTATATATTTGTTTTCACAAGCAAAAAAAAAAAGTTACTACCGTTTCTAGAATGTTTACCAAATATAATTAATTGTCTGATTAATTATGTAAGTTGAATATACGAAAAATTATAATATAGATATTATAACACTGAAAATAAAAATTTTTTACACAATATTTTTATTTGATTTAATTATCTCCCGATGGTCTACATCTAAGAGATCACGCTTAAAGAAATAAATTTATTAGTAAAGAATAATAAGAGTACAAATACTAATCAAATTTAAAAGATTTTCTCTCTCTTAAATGTTATAACATGACAGTACTTCTTCATTAATCTGTCTAGCAAGCTCCCATCGACTTGATATGATTCTTTCTGTTTGAACTCCTTTTAGATTTCATGTAACTTGCCTTCTCTTGAAGATTTTTGCACTTCTCCCGAAGCGTTCGTACTTCTCCCAAAGCACTCTCACAGCTAAGAATCCCTCAGAGTCTCACAAAACAAAGTATAGACAGATTTAACTAAGTATTACTCTAATAGCAATCTCAAACTACATAGCACACTTAGAGTTCTAACCTAAATTCCTATTTATAGTATTTGAGGTCTTCCAATCTTTGGTAATCTGCAAAACATATTTTCTTCAACATAAATACTGATTGGAAGTTAACTAGATCAGTCAGGGATAAGATTTTCACAATCAAGACTGATATGATATTGTTGATAATTTTACACAATGATGTTACAACATCGGTTCTATCTAAACAGTCAGATTTGTAAACTTTTTAGAAGAAACATTGCTTTGTTGTCTAAAATAAAAATTCCATTTTTTACACAAATCAATCAAATAAAAGTGTTCATACACAATAAGAATCAGCTAAGAACAAATAAAGAAGCGACAACTCAAGAAATAAGCATTTACACTTTCATACAAAAACGTAGTTTCCATAAAAATATAAGTTGTCTAAACAATCAGATAGAATTAGCCTAAAAAATAAAATCAGATTGATTAAAATTAAGATTGATTATTTCTAGAAATATTAAATAATTAATATTTACAATCACTTAATAATCAATCTTTATTAAAACAAACCTAAATAAGAAAGAAATATGTGAATATAATTTTCCTACAAGTCAAATATTAATCATTAATATTTTTGATTAAAACACAACTAATTGAACAAATATTTAATCATATGACAATTATAAAATTCGGACAAATGTATTTAAAAATATCAGGTCAAATATTACAATGATGTTGCAACACCAACCCAGAATCACTATCAATAAATACAGACAGTGATATTGCAATATTACAAATGACAATAGTCTTTTCCTTTTCAGAATACATGAATACCACAATTAATTTTCAAGTGAACGAATATCTTTACACATAAGATTCCAGCCAATTAAGAATCTATTCTATCCAGGCTTTTCAATAATCAACCTATTTTATCCAAGTTTTCAATGATCAACAACAAAGCCCCTTGTTTGGTTAAACAATGAGCATACTCGTTAAAAGTACTGCAAGATAAAAACACTTAAATTGGTTCACAAGGAGATATTCATTTTTCTAAAGTATGGTTTATAAGGAGAGATTCATTTTTTCAAAGGATGATGTTAAGGATCCTGCTATTATCCTAATTTTTGAATATTAATTATCAATATATATCATATGTAATTTGTCATTATTTAACTGATAAATAAGAATTATCATTTAATAAATTTAATATCATTCACTAATTTTACGAGACAAATCCAATTTATCTGGAGTTGATATTAAAGCGGTGGGTTCCCTATCAATTTGTATTTTTAAATGCATAAGACGTCAAAACCACAGTATGCATCACGTCTAATTGAAAAACAAATTATAGACATTTATGCAACTACTAATAGATTATGTGATTCAATGCCACTAGGCAGAATTTCCCGATATGAAAGAGCCATCTTATGTAGCATAAAGCCAGAATTACTTCACTCCCTTTGAGACCGAAAAAAAAAGGTGTTAAAATGTAACTAGATGCTTTCTTAAAAGAAATTGAAAGTTCTTTGACCTACCTCTGATGCAAAGAAGATAATATTTTCATCTTCATCGTGCATGCTTCAAAACCTGTTCTTTGACCTACCTCTGATGCAACGAAGATAGTATTTCATCTTCATCATGCATGCTTCAAAACCTATCCCTAAGTGTTTTCAAAAAATAAAATAAAATAATAATAATAATAAAACTATCCCTAAGGCCCCTTTTCTAGAAGAGGGCATGCCCCACAATAGGCCATGTCAAGCTAATGAGAAATTTTACCTTGTAATATACAAAATTTGAGATATATGCTCCAATCAAAAAACACTTTCAGATCTATACTTTTGGATTTGTTTTTATTATTAAAAAAAACTCTAAAAGCAAAAGAGGCATACTTTGATTATTTCACATAATTGAAAAAAAAAAAAAGAACTCAATGATATATAGTCGAAGACATTCGACCAACTTTCGATTGCTTTAATAACTTTCGACAACTTTCGACGTGTTTGGATGAAATTTCGACTGTATGTATATGTGGGACCCATTCCTAAATTATATACCACGTAGACGATTAAGTGGAAGAATAAGTCACAAGCGAGGCACATTGTCCGACACATGTCCAGAGTGATCGATTAAAAGCTACGCGAGTTGCACGTGGTACCGCATAGACCCATGGGCTATCCGAGGCCAGGGCTAAACCCATCCCAGACCCTAGATGGATTCGGCCCATTCCGATTCTTACCTCGACAGTTGGGGGTCGGGAGCCTCAAGGGTCTTCCGCCAGAATACCGTGGGAAGCAGCTCACCGCTCAAGACCTAGATAGAGCATTTAATGCGATCTTGAGTAGGTGCGCACATTGGGCAAGTCATCCTGACAGAACGGCGGTTTGTCAAAATCTTACCCCTGACAGGTTGGAGTCGTAAGGGACGGCGAAAAATAGGCCGCGACAATGCAACGGAGGTCACGGTAACAACGACTAGTGATTTTTGGAGTAATTCATGATGGAAAAAGGTACTCGATCCTGCGATTGAGAGCCAGAAAGCTCCCAGTTCCAAGATTATATATATAAGCCTTGTTTCCTCCCTAAAGAGAGAGATATACAAAAAAAATGTTTACAGAGAAAAATTAAATCCTTACTATTCAGTCTCGGGGATAAATCACTAATTTAAGCATCAGAGAGTCTTTGCAGGTGGTCACCCCTGCCTCTCCATCTCAGCGCGAAGCTAAAGACATTCCGGGATAGCAAGGATATGTGGACGGTTGGTGGATATAACGTCAGCAGTTCAGAGATACGTGGACAGCTGGTAAGAATAGTACAAATAGTTTGGCACCGTCTGTGAGAAATAGTTAAGTGCAAGAGAAGAAACAGGAGCCTCACGATCGCGCTCTCCCTGAACAAAAGGCCATACAACGTTGAATGGCACTCTTAAGAATGACAACCAGGAGCATACGTCCTAAAGCCGAAGAGAGCTCTCGGGAAGCACGACCAGGTCTGTAGCAAAAGCTAGACCAAAATGCTTGCCGCCCTAACAGAAACAAACCGGAAGGCAGAGATGGCCTACAAGGCCGTCCTGGGTTTAAAAGATGAAGTCGCAAGGTGTGTAGGGATAACGCTGGCCTCGAAGAGGATCTGGACATCTTCGGAGAACTCCCCAGAAGTCCAAGGGGAAAAAGGTATGTCCTGCTGGCCACTAATTATTTTACCAAATGGGTAGAAGCTGAAGCCTACGTAACCGTCAATAAGGTAGATGCGATTAACTTCATTTAGAAAAACATAATCTGTCGGTACGGGATCCCGAGAGAGATACACACCGATTATAACACGCAGTTCTAGAATGTAAAGCTAAAGGAGCTATGTGAGTTATATGATATAAGGCTTAGCTTCTCATCCGTAAATTGCCCTCAGGGGAACGACCAAGTAGAAGTAACAAACAAGGCCATATTCAGCAATATAAAAAAGAACATGCAGGAGGCCAAAGGGGTTGGTTAGTAGAGCTACTAGCCGTCGTGTGGACCCATCGAACCACAGAGTGGAGGTCAACGGGAAGAACGCCGTTCGCCATGGTCTACGGGTCAGAGGCTATGATCCTGACCGAGATTGGCCTCCCGACCCTTCGCTCTGAAGTGTTAAGAAACGCTTTACTGAACGAGTAGCAGCTAAGCTATAACACAGACCTCCTAGAAGAAACAATGGACATAGCCCTGATCCACCTGGCCTCGTATCACCAGTAGGCCAGGTCCTACTACGCAAAGAAGGTTAGCACTCGTCGATTTAACGCCAGAGACTGGGTCTTGAGGGTCAGGACAGGATACTCTTCGAAGCTAGACTCTAACTGGGTCGGGCCCTATGAGTTGATCAAGGCACTCAACAATGGTGCGTATGTCCTGAAAGAACTCAAAACCGGGAAGAGCCTACCAAACACGTGAAACGCCCAACAGCTGAAGAAGTATTACATGTGAGATGCGTGTAAATGCTATAAGACACATGTGAATACTTGTATTATTGAACAGCTTAATTCCAAAACAGGTCAGGATTTCTGCTACACGGACTTATGCTTTGGATTGCTATGAAAAAGGGTCTGCCCCGGTGCCAGACCCCACGAACTACTCACGCAAACAAAAATCGTACTGCAGGAATCACGTCACTTGCCGATGACCCGAGAAAATGTACGAAGAGGAATGAACTGCACAACCAAAAACTTACCAGCAGACTTCGAAAATGATCGTACTGCGGGTATTACGTCGCTTGCTGACGACCCGAGGAAATGTAGGAAGAGTAATGAGCTGTGCAATAAAAGGCTTGCCAGTAGATCTCATCAAAAATCATACTGCGGGGATCACGTCGCTCGCTGACGACCCGAGGAAACGTACGAAGAGGAATGAGCTATGCAATAAAATGCTTGCCAGTAGAACTCATCAAAAATTGTACTACGGGGATCATGTCGTTCACCGACGACCCGAGGAAACGTACGAAGAGGAATGAGCTGTGCAATAAAATGCTTGCCAGCAGACCTCATCAAAAATCTTACTGCGGGGATCACGTCGCTTGCCGATGACCCGAGAAAACGTACGAAGAGGAATGAGTTGCGCAACTAAAAACTTGCCAGCAGACCTCGAAAACGATCGTACTATGGGAATCACATCGCACAATAAAATACTTGCTGATGGCCCGAGAAAATATACGAAGAGGATTGAGCTGCGCAGCAAAATGCTTGCCAGCAGACCTTGACAAAGATCGTACTATGGGAATCACATCGTGCAATAAAATGCTTGCCGATGGCCCGAGAAAACGTATGAAGAGGATTGAGCTGCGCAGTAAAATGCTTGCCAGTAGACCTCGACCAAGATCGTATTATGGGAATCATATCGTACAATAAAATCCTTGCGGATGGCCTAAGAAAACGTATAAAGAGGATTGAGCTGTGCAGTAAAATGCTTACTAGCAAACCTCGACGAAGATCGTGCTATGGGAATCACATAGCGCAATAGAATGCTTGCCAATGGCCCAAGGAAATGCACGAGGAGGATCGGACTGCGTAGTCAAATGCTTGCCAGCAGACCTCAGTAAGGATCGCGCTATGGGAATCACCTCACGCAATAAAATGATTGCCGATGACCCGAGAAAACACGTAAAGAAGATTGAGCTGCGCAGTAAAATGCTTGCCAGTAGACCTCGATGAAGATCATGCGATGGGAATCATATCGCGCAATAGAATGCTTATCGATGGCCCGGAAAAATGCACAAGGAGGATTGGGCTGCGCAGTCAAATGCTTGCTAGCAGACCTTAGTAAAGATCATGCTATGGGAATCACATCGTGCAATAGAATGCTTACCGATGGCCCGGGAAAATGCACAAGGAGGATCGGGCTGCGCAGTCAAATGCTTACCAGCAGACCTTAGTAAGGATTGCGCTATGAGAATCATCTTGCATAATAAAATGATTGCTGATGGCCCGAGAAAATGTGCGAAAAGGATTGAGCTGCACAGTAAAATGTTTACCAACAGACTTCGACGAAGATCGTGCTACGGGAATCACATCATGCAATAGAATGCTTGTCGATGGCCCGAGAAAATGCACGAGGAGGATCGGGCTGTGTAGTCAAATGCTTGCCAGCAAACCTCAGTAAGGATTGCGCTATGAGAATTACCTTGCGCAATAAAATGATTGCCGATGGCTCGAGAAAATGCAAGGAGGTGATTGAGCTACGCAATAAAACATTTGCCAGCGAACCTCGCCAATAATTGCACCACAGGGATCACGTCAGTTTTCGATGACCTGAGAGAACATATGAAGGGCAGCAGACCGCGCAACGAAAACTCGCCGCCGACTCTCAAGGAATACCTACGGCGTGGGGGAGATTTGAGCGATGAGACTCCCCTAAAGAGCACTTAAACTAAGCGTGAGCCAAAGGAAAAAGGGGCCAGGGTCTACCCATTAGAAGCAGACCCTCCCCAGGGGGCATATTAGCTACGCACAAGCCAAAGGCAAATAGGAACAGGGTCTACCCGTTGGAAGTAGACTCTCCCCAGAGAGCGCCTTAGCTACGCATGGGCAGGAAGTGAACGGAACCAAGGCCTACCCGTTAGAAGTAGGTCCTGGCAAGACTAAGCACAAAAGTAGAAATTACAATCAAATTCTCTTTATTATTGCTTAGATTACAGGATGCGTGGTCGACACAGATGTGGACCCAGTGTCTCTTTTTGTAAGGAGAAGGTCTTGGGCGGACTCGCAAGGACACGTCGGAGTGGTAACGCCTTGTTCGCGAGCCAAGCCCAGTCCTCCTCCTCTGAAGTGATGGGTCCAAATAGTTGTCGATCAATCCTTGGAGCTGGTTCCTGGCGTGTTCCCATTTAGGGTCGGAGAAGTCTAGCCATACACGCGGATCATATTTAGCTAAAATAAGTCATAGCGAAAGTTATACATCCTCAAAGTCGGGCAAGCTAGAACTCACGTCCCAATCTCCGGAGCTGACCTCATTGGTCATAGCATAAGGGGAATTCACTAGTAACTCTGCATCATATACGATTGGGCCAGACCCGGAAGCCGGGCAGACTGCCGACAAAAGAATGGCATCGTATACGATGCCTGACCCTGACCACATATGCAAGCAACCAAAAAAAAATATAATAATAAATATAATAGATAACACAGAATAAGCGTGAGAAGAATACGCCGTTTTATTATTTAAACAGTTGCTTGCAACAGGAGTCAGCTCTACACAGAGTGGTTAGCACTTTACAAATGTACAAAAGAGCAAGAGTCCCTAGTTACCTCCGAGGAGGGAAGCGACGCTGGCTTCGATGCTTGGACTGCTGCAGTTGAAGAAGGCATACCGGGATCAGAATCATCACTGGACAAGACGACTGTGCTTAACTCTTCGCCCGTTAAGGCGCCCTCGCCAGGCTGATCCCCAGAGACCTCCGTAGCTTGTTTTGTCAAACCCGGAACGAGGACAATCTCTTTGGCGACAGAAGCAAATGTAGAGAGGCCATCTTTTTCTTCGTTGAGCATCTTCAACACATCAGTAGGGTACACGATATTAATCTCGTCCTCTAACTGCTGCATGTAGTACCTGACAGAATAATGGTTTCTCTCGACACCTTTCTACTCATCGAACTGGTCTGGCGTTACTAACTCTGCGTGGCCTTCGAATTCCCTGTTCTCCCAGCCAGACTTATAGCTCTCTGTAGAAAGGATATCCACCTGCCTTTGGAACCTTGTCTTCAGTTTCTCTGCGTCCGTTAGTCTATCCCTCAGCACAGCTAGCCTCAGCTCTGCTTGCTACTGCAATAAGTCGATCAAAAAATGATTAATATCGGCGAGATCTTTGCCATGTTTGCGAGACAACTCGACATGAGCCTCCATCAGTTTTTTATGATCCGAATAGAGATGTCGGATTATCTCGTTGGACTAGTTGAGCCTACGCTGCAAGGAATGGGCCTCAAGTTTGGCTTTCGCCTCGACTTTCTCGTTTAATTGGCCTCATCGATGGCTCTGTCGCGAGCGATGAAAGCCAGACCCATCTCTGCCCCCGCATTCTGCAGCTCCTGCTCCTTGAACTTGAGCTCGGCCTGGGTCATCCTAGTAGCCTCGGTTTGGACCAACTTGGCGGTTTCTGCCTCGGCCAACGTGGCGACCAGTTCCTCACGCTTGGCCCTTTCGATGCTCAAAGCATGAGCCACCGTGCTGCTGACCCTTACCTCATCCAGGCTCCGATACAAGTTGAAATCATCCCTCAACGTTGCTCCGCATGGCCATCACAGCACGGGTGTTCAGCTACCCGGTCAGCTCGCTAACACGAGAGGAGTATAAGGACTAGACGGCAGCTAGCTGTAAAGCACGAGAAAGAGGAGTCAGTGTTTAGAGAGGATGCCAAGAACCTGGTTCTTACGGTAAGACGAACCAGACCTATGTGATGCTGCGACTGGCCACAAGCTTTACATTCTCCGAGGAGAGCACCTCCAGCTCGGGCTCCGTAGCCGTACCCTCTCCCTAGGCATTGTCCGTGTCTGAAGAACGCGATTCCACCCCGCTGACTGCGAGGACACCTTCACACGCCCCCCCCATCAAATGCACTCCAACGACTTCTTTCGATGCCCCCAGAGTGGCAAAAGTGGTGGCGGTGGAGAGTAAGGCGTCGACGGGCGTACCATCGACAGAAGAAGCTGCGATGACTGCTACTGCATCAACAGCTTCGGCTGCCACCTCTACCGAAGGAACGCCCATGTGTGATTTTTCGGTCTTGTCTTGACCAACATCCTTAGATGTATTGCCTCGCACGGACCTCCTCCTCCTCCTCATTAGAGTCAAAGTAGCCCCGTCATCGTCGCTGTCAGAAGCAGGGGCGGTCCTGCCTCTCTTCCCTGCCGGGCTCCCCTCCCCCTTGGACGAATTGGGTTCGTGATCCCGCTTCGTGGAGACCGAGAGAGGGGAAGACAGCCGAGATTTCAACCTCGGAGCCCCTCCGCTAAGCTCAACAATCTCTCCACGGGAGTGGGCAGCACCGGACCCCGTTCCCACCTTCGAGCCAGAGCTGGGGGCAGAAGAGGTCGGCGCAGAGGGCTCACCGGGCAGGCTCAAAAGTGCCATTTTGCCATGCACATCCTTTATGGCCGGTGCTTCCTGGATCATGAGCCTGCCCACCTCAGGATGTGGCACTACAGGCATTTCAACCCTGGTCACAAACAGACCCTCCAGGTCATCGTCCGAGCCTGTTCTTGGGATAACAACTCCCGAGGCCTCGTCCTCTGAGGACACCATCAAACGCCGACCAGCGGAGACCTAATAGCAAGCCTTGTGTACAGTGGTCTTTCCCTTAACCGGGGAGGGGTCTGCCGAGAGGCCTGCGTCCAAACCAACAAAGATCAAGCAACATGGTTAGAATGTAGCCATGACCTAATCGACGAAGCCTCAAGGTGCAAAAATGAGCTCACCCTTAGCCCTTTTGGGGGCAACGGTTTCCTCCCTATGGAATCTGACACACTCCTCGGTCACGAGTTTTACCGCCTCTTCGAGCTAGTGACTGGTCGGCGCTACTAGGTCATTGGGACCCGCCAGTTGGCTCGAGGCCGTGATCTGATGACCTACTATGGCGATGCAATCCTGCTCATCCCGGCGGAACCGGTTTAGGGCGGAGGTGTCAATCTGGCTCCAAAGGTGCTTGGCGATGACTCACGTGTCTAGCAGGAAGAGGAGATATTAGACCATCCTTGGCTTCATGTTCATCACTTGGGGATTCAGGACAGCTTGGATGTGTCAGCAATCCCTGGATGACCCAAAGAGGATGATTCCCTCCAGCTCCTGAAGCCGACCTGCCGACAGCCGAGGCTCGAACCTACTTTCCTCCACAGAGGCTGCGCAAGGCAAAATGTCATGAGTAAAAATAGACGAAATATACACGGACCCAAAATTTACGACTCAATACTTACTTTACAGAAAAAATGAGAGGATTTGAAAATGCTCTCCATTCACCTAGGGAGAGCACCACACCCCTCCGACGGCATATATCCTATAATGAGAGTCCTACTGCTTATCCGACCTCAGCAAACCCCAAAAAATATGGCACCCCGGGAGCGGCTAGAGATAGAAAGTGGGGTAAGAGCTCTTTTTGGGGATGAGGGTAAGCTTATAGGCATAGAAAACCACTTCCATGTTGATAGGCGTATTGAGGAGGACGGACAAGGCAGAAAGCCCCATCAAGATCATGACTCCATTAGTATTGAGCTACATCGGGATTATCAGATGGCCAAACCTTCAGAGATTTCATCTGCCATACCAGCTCTGGCGCCGCAGCTGGTTAATCTCATACATACACACATATCACCCGTATAATTTGAGGGTTACTAATAATAATTTTTGATTTTTTGTTGCATGCATTTTTACATTTTGTTTAATTTTCTTTAATTGTACGAATTTTCTTTTTTGTGAAGCCTCGTTTTTATGAAATGGGGGTTGGCATTAATCTTTTGGAATCTGGTTACTGTAAGCTTTGTGGGGTTTTTTCTTTTTTCTTTTTTTAAATTGTTTTTGTTCTGAGAGATTGATGTGTGTTTGTAGGTGCCATTGCGGCTACATTTGTTTGCCCTTTGGATGTGATTAAGACAAGGTTGCAGGTCCATGGCGTCCCCTCTGGGCACAAAGGTACATTAGTTTCTATGTCCAAGTCCACAAATTATGGTATATTACGGGTAATGGGAGAGGAGAGTCAGGTCGTTTGTGTTATAGTTGAGGTGAATTAGCATATTTTGTTTGACATTGAGTTTAGAACAATGCAGAGTATAGCGAGCTTTAATTGTATTTCTAATTTCAAATAACTTGTTCATCCAGAGGTATGGTTTTGTGAATTCAGTACCATGTTCATGAATAAGGATATTAGACGTGGCTCTTTGAAATGTCAAGGACCCGTTAACCACGATTGATTTCTGTCTGAAAATTAGTTATGCTTGCTATTTATAGCTTCAATGACGAATGAGCAAATCAGAAAACCATATGCAGCACATTACGTGGGAAATTTTTTTTGTCATAAGTCATTACTATGTTTATAAATGTGTTGCACTAAGCAAGCATTATCATGAACAGAATGGCTTGTTATAAGCTTTAGAACTCTGTCAGATTTTAGTTACTGGTCATATGAGCCAGATACTGGCCTATAAATATGAATTCTTTGTCTAATTAGTAAGGTTAACTTGTACGAATTCTTTGTCTAATTAGTGACGTTTGCTGCCTTTTTTTTTCCTGGTTTGCACTCAGGAAGTATCATTACCACAAGTCTAGAGAAGAATAATAAAGACCGAAGGTTTGAAGGGGTTGTATCGCGGTCTTTCACCAACAATTCTAGCCTTGCTTCCAAATTGGGCGGTGAGTTCTTTGGTCTTTTCAGAAAAACCTTTTATTAATAGTTCTCCGCTAATTCATTTCACTAGTGACTCCCTCTGACCACTGCTTTGGCATGACAATTATGCAACCTGTGGCGCTCAGCAAATGAAGTTCCCATAGAAAAGAACTATTTTATTCATTCATATGAGATTCCAGGACATTTATTGTGTTAAGAGGTAACGCCATTTTTTCCTTTTAACAACTAGTTGGCAAGTCTTACTTGTTTTACCAGTATGGCAAAATATAGGTCAAAATCCATTATGTTTGCTCATAATTCTAGCCTAGTACAAAGATCAATTTTCCCCCTTCTTTATAAATCAGGAGGTGGCTGGTGAGCCAAAATATTCCTGTTAAAAAGGATTCTTAAAGTTTTATACAGATGTGTTTTTGTAATTCGAACTTTTAACCCAGTCTCTAAAAGAAGCATTTCTGGGGAAGCTCATTAAAGGATAGAATTATTTGCTCATTTATGAATGTAAACCAAAAATGGGCTTCATGTGGTCTAATAGGTCCCATGTACTTGATATTAGTTTTACATATCCATGTTAAGCCCAAAATTTATGAGCACAAATATTATATTGTGTTCAGATACGGATAGGCAGAGACTTGTGTGGCGAGGATGTGGTGCCATATTTAATCTATTCAAGAAATTATTCAAAATTATCTTTAAGGCAAATGTTTTCCTGTCAACATTTATTTTTCTGAAGGTTTTTCTTTGTTATATCGTTTTTATTTCTTGTTTCAAGTAATGTGGAAATACATTTTGTCACTTTATGTATTGAGTTTCTCAAGTGACAAAGTTCTGATTGCATATGTAGGTGTACTTCACTGTTTATGAGCGACTAAAACACCTTCTTCATTCACATGGTTCGTTTTTTGGTGGTGGCGTTCACTTAA
>JXTB01000418.1:218717-249203 GCA_002914805.1 Parasponia andersonii
TTCACCCCTTCAAATAAGAGTGTTTCACTTTCAGTCAGTTTTCCAATTTCTATTTATCTAATTATCTCATAATTAGATATTTTTAAATTCAAAATTTAAACAAATTAGGAAACTTATCTCTCCATAAATTTTAATTAATTAATTAATTAATAACAATTATTAATTATTGTAGACAAACAATTTTTCTAGACAAAGTGTGTAGTAACAGAAATAATGTAATATCCAGTACAGTATTTATAAGAGGTGGAATTATGGATCTATGGACCTGTAATTCAAGCTCTAATAAATTATGACAATTAATTAAACTCTTTAATTAATTTTTCTAATTTATTAATTCCACTATTACTCTACTAAAAATCCGGAATTGTACTCTTGAAATTACAGAATTAATTTACTTAGAAAATAACGAACAATCCATCGATTTAATCATTACATGTAGTTCAATACTCCATAGACAATTCATAATTGGAGCTAGGTTATATTCTGTTTATCTCTCAAATTACATCTTTATCCTTGTGTACCGTTGATTCTCTAATGAACAATTAATTTATAAATCTATTATAAATTGAGTACTCAAACTGTTCAAGTCCTGAATCAATACACAAAGAAAATCATCTTTCTAGCATCCTAATAAGAGGAATGGATTTCATATCTGTAAGTTACATTCTCAACTACTCATCTCATCATGCTCTCAAGATACAAGTATGTCAATCTGAATAAAAAACAAACCTTTAACAAGTCTATTAAAGAACATAATATTATAAATAGGAGTCTATAACTACTTAGGATTAAGATTGATCTATATATAATCATCTAGTAACATTATTTGAACTCTCAACAGTTAACGGAATTTATGTGAGGTTCAAATCATGTCTGGTCTAGTCCTATATAATCGAATTATATAAAGTACCTCCATTGTGATGTCAACACATCAATAGTCCGGATAAGACTATTACATTCTCAATGTTAATGAACCGTACTAATAATATTTAATTAAAGATCCCAAACTTTAATTAATTATTTCGGACTATATTTAGTTTATTATCCATAAATTTAATCCTCATGTATATAACAATCATATACTAAATTTATGGTCACATAAATAAACCAAAGATTTTCTGATATTTAATGACATACCAGTTATGCACAAATTCAAATAGAAAAATGTCATTTTATTAATTCAACAAATATCTAAAGTATACATACTTTTAGGGCATAAACCCTAACATTATGTTCAACTAGGGTCAAATTGTCAAACCCATTGTCGAATAATTGCTTAGTTTTAGTTTTAGTATTCAGAAATTCAAATTCAAGAGCAAATTCATCAATATAAAGAGACCATTCAGGAACAATTTTAATTATCATGGAATTAATACGGGCAACAATCCAATAGGTATTTTTTATTTATTTATTTATTTATAAGTATTGTTTTGCCCAACTAAAATTTATTACGCATGTTTTTTATAATAAAAGGTAAAGAGAGAAAAATATTAAATAATGTGCATTTATTATTTTTTTTAATTATTCAAATTATGGTAGCTGTAAAATAATAATTCAACGGCTAAAGAAATTAGCTATATAGGTAATAAAAATTACCTATTGGATTACGCCTAATTAATATATATATATATATATGAAATTCAAAGAATCTAAAATATAAATTATTACCTAATTAATTATTCTGAAACTCTCAAACCAGATATATGGGAAATTAAATATGCTTTATGAATTTCTTATAATCAAATAATACAAGAGAGGGCGATGAAGAGAAAATATTCGAGCTCTTCAAGATAGCTCGAATTCCTCAGTTATGACCTCTTGGAGTTCAGGTGTCTTTTTTTTTTTTTTTTTGACAAAATGGAGACGTGCGATAAGTAAAAGTAAAATGAGCTAAAACCAATAAGAATATTATTGGGTTTTCAAAATTCTGTAAAAACGAAGACATTTTTGTAAGTGGTGTATATTTTGTCATATTTTTTATGTCGACATTTTAAATAGGGTAAACACAATATAATGCCCCTTATTTATTTATTTATTTTACTATTATTGAGGAGCAGTAATATCAGTTAATTTCCAAAAAAAAAAAGTAGTAATAATACTATTTTCATAGAAAAACGTCACCTTAGTAAACTAATTTCTCATTTTCCACGATCGATAAATTAATAATTTGAAATGTAAACACAAATTTTATTATCGATTCGTGTAGCCATATAATAATAATAATAACAACTTACTTGCAAGTAATTTATAGTTATTAGCCATGAGGTCAAGTATTTAAAATTCTTTTTCGTCTAGATCTCTCTTACTTATAATAAATTACTAATTAATAATTTCCCATCTAAATCTTCTTTTACTTTAAAAAGAAAAATAAAAAGAAGAAGCAAACTACAATGTCTAATTAATCATCTAATACAAGATTAACCAAATATTATTATTTTTTCCTATTTTAATTATTTAATATTTCTTGGAGTTAAAGGCATGCAGCTGCTACGGGGTTTTGGCTGCTTACACGGTTAGAATTACTCAACAGAGTGTTACGCTTACCCTTATGAATTATGACCAAATCAAGCTTTGGCTTTCCTCGTAGCCCAACAGTTGACATTTGACCCAAACTCAGTTTTTGCTGCGCGTTTTTTATCTTTCTTTCTTTATGAGCTTGTTCACAATGACAAATATGTTATAAGATTTTAAGTCCCAAATAATAATAATAATAATAATAAAAAGTTCCGTGATTGTATACCTATATTTTATGGCCTAACAAATTTTACACGTATGCAATACTCGGTTTTATTGAAAGGTCACATTTTTTTTTGACTTTTTTTTTTGAAAAAAGAAATTGAAAAGAAATGTCACACATTCCCATAGTCATAGAATAACTTCCATATTGCAAATTGCAGTCATTTGTTTCAGTTGCATTTGAGCAGGAAAAGAAAAACATCATGCTTATGATACATGTGCATCATGAAGTTCATCTCTTGTATACATACGTAAAATGTCTAACTAGCAAGTGGTTTTTCTTTTTAAACTATTTTTTTAATGTACTCAACGTAGGAAAAAAGGGTCATTGTAATGAATTAAAACTTCCAATATTTGAGACTTTTCTAATTCGGTTTGTGTAGAGAATTGGAATAAGCTGATAGTTTTTGTAATTCAGTCAAATGGAACATAAACAAAGATTTCGAGAAATTTCATCTTCGGTTGTTTGGCGAAACTCCATAGAGAAAGCCGGGTGGTTGTAGTTTGTTTGATTTGTTCATCCTAATTATTGACCTTGGAAGAAAATAGTAACATTAATAAATGTAGCAACAATAATAATTTATATAATACACATAGTAAATAAATACGAAAAATGGGAGAAATTTCAAATGGTGGGTTTATAATTCCAAATCTTACCAAAAGTTAGTTGTTTGTGTTGCAAATTTCAAAGGGTAATATACCCGCTATCATATACAACATAGTTTCAAAATTAATTAGCTTGTAAAACAAAATTTCATTCAAGATAAGGATTTTGATAATGGCCTAATTAAAAAGCCATAGTCAAGGATTACTTTATCACCAGAGGTCGGAAACTTGCAACCTGCGGGTCTATGAGAGGTTGGCATGACCATTACCTAACACATAACCTTTTAATTAAAAATAATAATAATATTTATAATGTGGCCTTTCCCCCTAACTAAGCTACATGCATAACACATTTTTTTATAGACTCTTTTGCCATCAATCGAATTAATTTATTCTGTTAATTTCATTGGCTTTCCTTCTACTGCTATCCATACTTATAATTAGTGGGAGTCTGTGAGATCACCATTCAAGTTCATGCTATCTGTTCTGTACTTATAATAATAACTATAAGCTTTGTTCTTTTTCCTTTTTTTTATTTCTGTTGAAATCCAGGCACTATTCAGTTGTTCCAAAAGGAAAATTTGATTCTTCTCCTTATTTTTTAAATGAACTTTAGGAGTAACGAAATGAGGATTAATGAATATAAGGACGGTTTAAGTTAGTACTATTTTTTTAGCTGAATAATTAGACTGTAGTTATGTTATATTGGGTATAAGAATAGGAAAGAAAATGGAATATTCCTTCAAGTTGCTTTCAACTATCAATATCAATCATTTTGCGCAATTAGCATTATCATGAAAACGCTTTAATTTTTCAACTAATTAACTACGCTTTCTGATCAAATTTTCCAACTTTACCGCGGCTGCGTAATGAAAAGAATGTGAATTTCATGCTTTGCTAGAGTGTTTTAACATATTGTTACTGTTTACCATTTTTCCCTAACATGGAACGCTCAATCCAGTTCCAATGAGAGACTACAAAGTTGACGAGGTCGTTACATTCCTGAAATGACAATACTGCCCCTTAACTTTCATAAGGTGACGACACGAGCTCTGGGGGCCCACGCACCTACTCCCCGATTGACAAAATTGCCCTCCCGCCGTGACATTTTCTATTGGACGATTCTTGGTATCAACAGGCTACAGCTGACGAAGCTTCTATATTTTTCATTGTGTGTCGCTCAAGTTGATTGGCAGTGGCTTTAGCTAATTTTCTATTTTTATACCTTGATAAGAACAAGAATTAGACAAAATCATTGGCCACATCTCAGTTTGACACCCTAACCACCACCCATTGGGCCCACTTATGTAAAAGGTCAACCGCATGTTAGAATCTGGACCATTTGATCTGTCTATTTCGACGAAAATAAGTCCACAGTCTGGACGGTTATGATCACATTGAGTTTTA
The DNA here is from genome assembly GCA_002914805.1 of Parasponia andersonii. Classification (NCBI taxonomy): domain Eukaryota; kingdom Viridiplantae; phylum Streptophyta; class Magnoliopsida; order Rosales; family Cannabaceae; genus Trema; species Trema andersonii. The sequence continues at coordinate 223,467 of JXTB01000418.1, forward strand.
GGATAATGCACCTAATGGGTTAATGATGTTATTTCTTGAGAGTTATGTCATAAACAATGTTCTAGAAGTTAAACACAGGTAATATTGCAGACATACCAACCTTTCGTTTTCCATTTTTTAGTAACTAAGCTTAAAGAATAACATTGTTTGTTTCCCCCTTCTGACTAAATTACCCTGTGACTATAACCAGGGCAACTGCGCAAGACAAAGGCCTTTTCATCCATGCCATGAAATAGTGTCATCTTCTTTATTTTACTCTCTGGCCTTTCCATCACAGCGTGAAATAGCTGGATTTTTTTTGTAATTTAGTTCCCTTATTCGGATTAAAAAAGAAGTCAAATCACTACTTGGAAGAATTCAAGTTCGGTCCTTGAAGCTTTTATCGTGAAGGGAAGAATCAGATGTTGAACCTCTTGAATCTTTTGATTATGCTTTCAAACAATAAAGTTCCAAATAGCAAAAAGACACAAAGTTGTCATTATTTTTTTCTTCTTTTTAACTTTAGGCTTTTTTCCTAACCTTAATGCTGAAAGTCAAGGAGGGTAGGCATGTCATTTTCTCATGGAACCAACTATCTAGACTTATTACGCGTTACCCATCAATCCAAAAGATAAAATAATACCCCCCAAAACCATATTATAAATAAACAAAACGAGTGAAAAGAATGCCATGCTATAAATGAGAGATGCGAAGTATGATAATAAACAAATATACATAAAAAAAAATTCAATTGGCTTGCTAGAAAAAGGGGTTGGTTCCCTCTTTTCCATTTGTCTAGTTTGGAGGGTAGTTGGTCATTTTGAATAATTTTATTATTATTTGCTTTAGGCCCTTCTCCTCCTAGAATCTTCAAAACCCATCTGAGGCCTTCAAAAACCATTGTTCAATTCATATTCTTTCATTCATTTTCTCACCTTTCAAACACCTTACGTAGATAATCGATCAAAGACCAAAACGAAAGCTGTATATTGAAAAAAAGTAAAGACGACCCGAAAATTGTCGTTTCAGAATGGCGGTAAAGAAAAGCTCATGGAGGTCTATAGTGACGAGCTGCTACAAGGCCGAGGGCGCCCCTACGAAGCCGAAGAAGGTGGTGACAAAGACGACGTCGTTTCAGAGGCTTTCGCTGTCGGATTTGAGTAATCCCAGCTCCACACTTTCGGAGGATCTCTCCATATCTCTCGCCGGCTCTAATCTCCACGTGTTTACACTCGCGGAGCTTAAGGTTATAACCCAGAGTTTCTCGTCGAGTAACTTTCTCGGCGAAGGTGGGTTCGGCCCGGTCCATAAGGGGTTCGTCGATGACAAGCTCAGGCCCGGTTTGAAGGCCCAACCGGTGGCGGTCAAGCTCTTGGATTTGGATGGTAGTCAAGGCCATAGGGAGTGGTTGGTGAGTTTGATTGGCTATGGTTATGTTATATATGTATCCTTGATTAATAATGACTTGAAATCAAAATACAATTTACTGAATTGGGTAATTAAGATATTATGAATTCTAATTATTATTATGATTTTCAATTACAGACTGAAGTGATTTTTCTGGGTCAATTGAGGCATCCACACCTTGTGAAGCTTATTGGGTATTGTTGTGAAGAAGAACATCGGCTACTCGTATATGAATACATGCCAAGAGGCAGCTTAGAGAATCAACTTTTCAGAAGTACGTATTCTTTTCTTTACCAACTTTTTCTTTTGTTTCAAAAAAAAAAAAAACCCACTTGCATTTATTGCTATGTAATTAAAGTCTAAAGTCTAATAATTTTTTGTTGGTGTATTATTACAGGGTATTCTGTTTCACTTCCATGGTCAACGAGGATGAAAATCGCGCTTGGAGCCGCAAAAGGTCTAGCTTTTCTCCACGAAGCAGAAAAGCCAGTCATATACCGTGATTTTAAGGCTTCTAACATCTTGTTAGATTCGGTAAGTTACCATTTTTATGATTTGATCAAGTTCTTATGGACCACGTTTTTAATATCATATTGTAAGTCAATATTGATTAATTCTTGTATTCTTTTTCTTTTTACAGGATTACACTGCAAAACTCTCTGATTTTGGTCTCGCAAAAGATGGACCAGAAGGAGATGACACACACGTGTCAACACGAGTAATGGGCACACAGGGTTACGCTGCCCCTGAATATGTCATGACAGGTAAGTTTAATTATTTAATTTATATAATAATAAACCCAAATTCACATTTTTCAAAGTAAAATCAAATTTACTTGGACATTTTTCTTGTTTTATTTATTTATTTATTTTTTTCAGGTCACTTGACAGCAATGAGTGATGTTTATAGTTTTGGGGTGGTGCTTCTGGAGCTGTTAACAGGGAGAAGGTCAGTAGACAAGAGCCGACCTAATAGAGAACAGAACCTAGCAGACTGGGCCAGGCCCATGTTGACCGACCTGAGAAAGCTAAACCGGATAATGGACCCGAGACTGGAAGGCCTGTACTCGGAAACAGGGGTGAGGAAAGCCGCTGCATTGGCTTACCAATGCCTGAGCCACCGGCCCAAACATCGGCCCACGATGAGCACCGTGGTTCAAACTCTGGAACCGCTCAAGGACTTCGACGACGTTTCTATTGCGCCTTTTGTCTATACGGTTCCGAGTGAGAGTACTCGTTTGAGTAAGGAAGATGGAAAAGAGAGCGATCAAGAAAAGAAGAAAGAAAATGGGCATAGTCACCACCATAATCACCCGCTTCACCATGGCCAAAACAAGCATCGTTTAAGGTCACCAAAGTCTCCAAATTTTTACTCCGAAACTGGGGTGAGAGTAGAAAACCATAGAAATGGTTTGAACTCTCCTTTACACCATCAAAGAGGCAGATGAGCTTAATTAGAGTGGTACGTAGAACACACTGGGGCAGAGACTGTAAATAGAGAGAGAGAATATTTGGCTAATTGGTTTTTTAAGTGGTCGGCTAAAGTGTAAATCTGAATTAGCTCTTTCAGATTGTGAAGCATTTTTTTTTTTTTCCCCAAAGTATTGAATTGTTATGAAAATGTGAGTATTGGGGATTTTATTTTTTATTTTTAAATATTTTCTTTTCAACTTGAAGAGACTAATTCAAAAGTGGAAAATACCAACTTGGGGGATATATTGAACAGTAGCAGATTTTGAGGGAGTTGGAGTGTCAAATACAGCTAAGCAGTTTGAAATATACAACGCGGAGAATGCTAACTTTGATGAACTCTCTCCTCTTTGACCCTTTTTTTTAGTCAACATAATTTAATTATTAAAATATAGTGTTATATGTGTCTTTCTCAAGGTTAATAAGTACCAAATCATCACAGACACAATGTGTGGGATCCGTTCTCAAATCATACATCACGTGGACGATTAAGTGACAGAACAAGTCACAAATAGGGCCCACCATCCGACAGCTGTCGAGAATGATTTGCTAAAAGCCACGGGGGTCGCATGTGATGCCAAATCGGTTATTGAGCTTCTCAAAGTTAGGGCCGGGCCCGTCACGGACCCTGGACAGGCCCGGTCAGTCCGACCCTTACCTTGACAGCTGGGGGGTCGGAACCCCCAAGGGTCTTCCACCTGAATACAATGGCCCTTACCTCGGAAGTTGAGAGGGTCGGAAGCCCCGAGGGTCCTCCATCTGAATATAATGGAAAGCAACTCACGATTCTAGACCCAGACAGAGCATTTAATGTAATCCTGGGTAGACGTGCACAAGGGGCAAGCCGTCCTGACAGATTGGCGATCTACCCAAATTTCACCCCTGACAGATTCAAGCCATAGGAAGTGGCGGAAATCAGGCTAGGCGATACAGAGGAGATCACGGAAATCTCGACCCGTAACTTCTGAAAAAGATTTCGAAGAGAAAGGTATTCAGTCCTGAGATTAAGACCAGCATGGTTCACAATCTCGGGACTATTTATATAAGAGCCATGCGTTTCCGAGAGGGGCATGTACGCTTATGAACAGAAATATATAGAAAAGTCTGTGAACAAGAAATAAATATATACTCATACCGAAATATTTCCTTGCTACCCTGTATAAAAGATAAACCACTGACTTAAGCATCGGAGAGTCTTTGCAGGTAGCCACTTCCGCCTCTCCGATCCTGCTTGGAATTCAGAGTACTTTGGGATAGCAAGGACACGTGGACAGTTGGAGAATACAGCATCAGCAGTTCGAGACACGTGGACGGCTGGTGGGAAACTGCTCCAATAGTTTGGCGCCGTCTATGGGAAATGAAGGTTGAGCGTGAGAAAAAGAGTAGGAGACTCACGACCGCGCTCTCCCCGAACGAAAAGCCATACAACGTCTGATGGCACCCTCAAGAATGACAACTAGGAGCACACATCCCGACGCCGAAGGGAGCTCCCGAGAAGCACGACCAGATCTAGAGCAGATTCTGGATCAGATGCTTGCCGCCATGGTGGAAGCAAACTGGAAGACAGAGATGGCCCACGAGGCCATCCTTGGTTTAAGGGACGAGGTCACAGAGATACACAGAGATAACGCTCGCCTCGAAGGGTTGCTAGCGAGCGAAGACAGGACCCAGCGGAGGGAAGATTTCGATGAAGAAGTCCAACAAGAACTCGGAAGTCTACCGCGGGGAGAAGCTCCCACCCCATTCAGGTCGCGGATGCAGGGGGCACCGCAAAGCCAGTCAAGACCCTTCCAAACTAGGGGGACAACGAGCGGAAGACACCATGGAAGCCCTGGAGATACGCCCCTCGACTGGAAGTAGGAAATGATGGCAGAGTTGGGTAAGAGACTCGGCACCTATAACAGCCAGACCCTCGATGATCTGGCAGAACAAACTGTTCGAGGGATCAGCCGAACGGCCTTCGCTGATTGGATCCAGATGGAACCCAGACCGAGGGACTTTACGACTCCGACTTTTAGGCCGTTCGAGGGGAATACCGACCCCCTCGACCATATATACCATTTTCAGCAGAAGATGGCTTTGGAGACCAGGACGAGGCCGTGACCTGCAAAGTCTTCTCCACGACCCTAGCAGGACCGGCCCTGCTATGGTTCAGGCAGCTCCCGGAAAAGTCCATAAACGGGTTTGAAGACTTCTGCAAACTTTTCCTGAAACAGTACGCAGGTGTCCAAAGACAACAAAAAATCATGCGAGACCTAGACCGTTTGGAGCAGGCCGCAGATGAGTCCCCGCGAGAGTACCTCTCGTGTTTCCTCGAGGTAATGTCACTAGTCCATAATGCCGACTCAGTCCCAGCCGCAGGCTCGTTCGTCAGGAGCCTACAGCCTGGATCAATGCTATCGGACCATCTCCTTCTAAATCTTTTGTACGATATAGCGGACATCCAGGAAAAGTCGGAAGGGGTATTCAGGGTGCTGGAAAGCCATCAGAAGGAGCCCAAGACCTCTGCCGTAATAACAACGGCGCCAGTACAACCCCCGACCCCGCAAGGGGTGAGGTCCTCACCGGGCCAAGGGCTGGCTCTGAAGCAGGAAGTCCCCGTCTGGGACGGTCAGGAGGGTGGCAAGAGGAGGAAGACGACCCATGACCCTCTGCCAAAGTATGAGCTCAACACGCCGATCGACGTGATCTACCTCCAAAACAAGGACAGGGGCATTTTCAAAGACCCACCCAAATCTGGCGTCCCTGAGCATATGAAGAACAGGAACAGGTATTGCCAGTTCCATAAAGACTTTGTGCACGACAGTGTCTACTGCCGCAGCCTTTATGCTCAGGTCATGATGGCGATCTATGCTGGCATGTTGAAGCAGTACGTGAAAACTGGCGAAACCCAGCCGCTAGAAGACATCACCAGGCCTGAGAAAGGGAAGCAGGCCCAAGCCTCTGTGTTAGGAGAGCAGACTCTGAGGATAGTGCCGACTATTGTGAGCAGACCAAAGCTGACCCAGGGTCAAGAGGAAAAAGAAAGATGCCTCAAAAGAGCCGAGGGTAGGGCGAAACACTTGAGGGGGATGGGCCATTCCGTCAATCATTTGATGTCGGGAGAAAGCTACACATCTGCCGCCCCCATCGTTTTCACCCAGCAAGATCTAACCACGATGTGCCACCTTCACGATGATCCCTTGGTGATTAAACTACAGATCGGCTACGCATTGGTCGGAAGGGTCCTGGTCGATGGTGGAAGCAGCGTCAATATCCTATTCCTCAGCACATTTGAGAACATAGGTTTGGATAGATGTGCACTCAGGTCGACCTGTCAACCGTTGTTCGCTTTCGATAGCACGAGGGTCTGCCCTTTGGGTGTCGTGACCCTTAATGTCTGCTCAGCTGAGAGGTGCTTGGACTTGGATTTCGTCGTCATTGACTGCCAGTCCTCCTTCAACATTATTATGGGAAGGGGATGGATCCACGCCATGCATGGTGTCACGTCCACCCTCCACCAGGTTCTGAGATGTCAGTCAAAGGATGGTACATACACGATTGACATCAAGGGAGACCAGGCCTCTGCAAAGAAAAACTTTTTAGCCGCCCTGAGGGAAGCCAACGCGAGTCCAAGTGCCACAACCAGGGACGGATAGCAATCAAAGGACCGCCTGCCAAGTACATGAAGCGAATCGAAGAAGAGTCTGATGGTCCGGAATCCACGATCGAGGAGCTGGTAGCGGTCCCTTTGAAAGAGGTAGAACCGGCGAAGGTAATTCTGATCGGGACTTTATTACCCGAGGAGCAAAAGAACGAGATGTTGGGATTCCTGAAGCAGAACAAGGACATTTTCGAATGGTCCCACGATGATATGCCCGAGATAGACCCCGAACACTCGTGCCACCGGCTGAACATAGACCCTCATTTCCCTTCAGTCAGGCAGAAACTCCGGAGGTTCGCACCAGAGAAAAACAGGGTGATCAACAAGGAGGTAGAAAAGCTACTGGAGAGCGGTCTGATCAGGGAATGCATATATCCGCGATGGGTCTCCAACCCGATAGTGGTGAAAAAGAAAAACAGTGACGACCATATTTGTATAGATTTCACCAACCTAAACAAGGTCTACCCGAAGGATAGTTTTCCCCTGCCAAGAATCGACCAAATGGTAGATGCGGCGGCAGGGTTCAACAGAATGAGCTTTCTGGATGCCTACTCTGGATACAACTAGATCCCCCTGTACCCGGAAGACCAGATCCACACAGCTTTTATCACGGAGCGAGGTCTGTACTGCTACAGGCGTATGCTATTTGGCCTGAAGAACGCAGGAGCAACCTACCAGAGGTTCATGAATAAAATGTTCGCTAGGCTACTAGGAAAGACTATGGAGGTCTACATCGACGATATGGTCGTGAAGAGCAGGGAGGATTCAGACCATCTGAGGCACCTGGACGAATGTTTNACCGATGCAAGCCTTTCTTCCAATGCTTGAAGAAAAGCTCTACTGCCATCTGGGGAGAAGAACAGGACAGGGCACTGGCAGACCTCAAGCTGTATCTGAGTCACCCACCTATCCTAGCTTCCCCGGTAGAGGGGGAGCATTTGTACGCCTATTTAGCGGTGTCCGAAGTAGCAGTCAGCACCATACTGTTCATCGAGGAAGACGGTAAACAGAAACAAGTGTTTTATATAAGCCGTATGCTCCTAAATACCGAAACCCGATATAGTGCGGCAGAAAATCTGGTCCTCACTCTAGTCAACGCTAAAAAGAAACTCCGGCAATATTTTGAGGCGTATTCGGTCATTATGTATACGGATTTTCCCATCCGTCAAATCTTGGCCAAACCAGACCTGTCGGGACGACTGACCAAATGGGCCATTGAGCTGGGGATATACGATATCGAATATCAGCCTCGAACGGCAAAGAAAGGACAGGTCATGGCGGATTTTCTGGTGGAAATCGAGTCCTTTGGCGAGCGGCACGACCCGAATCAGATGTCTCAACTCTACCCCCCTTCAGCCTGGACGCTCTACACGGACGGATCCACGAATGCCTCAGGGTCGGGTATCGGGATAGTTTTGCAGACCCCAACGGGTCTTAGAGTTGAGAAAGCATTGAGGCTCGGCTACCAGGCGACTAACAACGAAGCGGAGTACGAGGCACTGTTACAAGGCCTTGAGTTGGCACTACACTTCGGAGTAGATAGCATCGCCGTGAAGACCGACTCACAGTTGATCGTGGGTCAGGATAGGGGAGACTTCGAAGTAAAAGAACCAAGGTTGCACAAGTACTTCTCCAAGGTGATAGGGGCAAAGGCTCACTTTGGCAATTTCAATATCGAACCGATCCCCAGAGAGATGAACCAGAGGGCCGATGGGCTAGCTAAGAGTGCATCAATCGGGGGCACCACTGAAAGCATAGAAGTCCTCTTAGAAGGCGGGAGCATGGAAGACCCTTCGCAGACCCTTGTGCACCATGTGTTTGCAACCAGTGCTGCTAACGAAGGGTGGATGAAGCCCATCACACAGTATTTGACGTTGGGGAACCTGCCCGCAGACCCTCGGGAAGCGAGATCAGTCAGGTTAAAGGCTGCCAGGTACTCGATGATAGGTGAATAGTTATACAGGAGATCGACAATGGGTCCGATGCTATGCTGCATAGGCTCTGTCGAAGCGCAAAAACTGATGGAGGAAATCCACGAGGGAGTATGTGGCAACCACTCTGGTGGATGCAGCCTCATCCACAAGGCTCTAACGGCCGGATACTTTTGGCCATACATGATGGCGGAGGCAGCCAAATTCGTAAGAAAATGTGATAAATGCCAGAGGTTCACCCCGATGAAACGTCAGCCCACGGAGATTCTTCATTCGAATATAACTCCTTGGCCGTTTGCCAAGTGGAGTCTAGATATCGTCGGAGAGCTCCCCAGAAGTCCAGGAGGAAAAAGATATGTCTTGCTGGCCATGGACTATTTTACCAAGTGGGTAGAGGCCGAAACCTACACGACAGTTAATAAGGCAGACACGATTAACTTCATCTGGAAGAACATAATCTGCCGATTCGGGATCCCGAAAGAGATACACGCCGACCATGGCACGCAGTTCCAAAATGCTAAGCTTAAGGAGTTGTACGAGCTGTATGATATAAGGCTCAGTTTCTCTTCCGTGAACTACCCTCAGGGGAACGGTCAAGCAGAGGCGACGAACAAAGCCATATTCAGCAATATCAAAAAGAACTTGCAGGAGTCTAAAAGAAAGTGGTTAGAAGAACTGCCGGCCGTTGTGTGGGCCCATCGAACCACAGAGCAGAGATCTACTGGGAGAACGCTATTCACCATGGTCTACAGATCAGAGGTTGTGATCCCGACAGAGGTCGACCTCTCGACCCTCCGCTCCAAAGTGGTAAAAGATGCGCCCCCTAAACGAGCGCCAGTTAAGCCGCAACACAGACCTCCTGGAAGAAACAAGAAACATGGCCTTGGTACACTTGGCTTCATATTACTAGCAGGCTAGGTCCTACTACGCGAAAAAGGTTAGTGCCTGATGATTTAACGCCGGGGATTGGGTCTTGAAAGCCACAACAGGGAATTTCTCGAAACTGGACTCCAATTAGATCGGACCCTATGGGGTAGTAAAAGCGCTCGATAATGGCGCATATATCCTGAAGGAGCTCAGAACGGGGAAAAATGTGCCGAACACATGGAATGCTCAGCACTTGAAAAAGTATCACGTGTAAGGTACATACATATAATGTAAGATCATGTGAATGCCTATTTTGTTGAAAAGTAAACCTTAAACAGGTTAAGTTCTCTTTTCCGCATAGATTTATCTTTGGGGCTGCTATGAAAAAGGGGTCTGCCCACAGCGGCAGACCCCACACACTATTTATGCATAAGACCCATATGAGTGTTCGTGTTGTTATAAAACTTAATTCTGGAACAGGTTAAGGTCTTCCTGGAAAAGGGGCTACCCTCACTGGCAGACCCGATAGTTCAGTTGCACGGACAAAAGATAGCAGGCTACTACGGAAGAGGGTCTGCCCACAGTGGCAAACCCAACATTTTGTTTGCGCAGGCTAAAAATGCTACCGGACTGCCACCGGAAAGGGCCATCCACAGTTGCGGACCATACGCACTATTCGCACAATCAAAAATGCCCGCACTCTGGGACTCACGTCGCTCGTCGATGACTCGAGAAAACGTGCGAAGAGTAAACTGCTGTGCAAACAAAAACTTGCCAGCAGACCTCAAAAATGCTCGCACTCTGGGACTCACGTCGCTCGTCGACGACACGAGAAAACGTGTGAAGAGTAAACTGTTGTGCAATAAAAAATTGCCAACAGACCTCAAAAATGCTCGCACTCTGGGACTCACGTCGCTCGTCGACGAGCCGAGAAAACGTGCGAAGAGTAAACTGCTGTGCAAACAAAAACTTGCCAGCAGATCTCAAAAATGCTCGCATTCTGGGACTCACGTTGCTCGTCGACGATCCGAGAAAATGTACGAAGAGGAAATAACTGTGCAACAAAAACTTGCCAGCAAACCTAAAAAATGCTCGCACTTTGGGACTCACGTCGCTCGTCGACGACCTGAGAAAACGTGCAAAGAGTAAACTATTGAGCAAACAAATACTTGCTAGCAGACCTCAAAAAAGCTCGCACTCTAGAACTCATGTCGTTCGTCGACGACCCAAGAAAACATACGAAGAAGAAATAACTGTGCAACAAAAACTTGCCAGCAGACCTAAAAAATGCTCACACTCTGGGACTCACATCGCTCGTCGACGACCCGAGAAAACGTGCGAAGAGTAAACTGCTGTGCAAACAAAAACTTGCCAGTAGACCTCAAAAAAGTTCGCACTCTAGAACTCACGTCGTTCATCGACGACCCGAGAAAACGTGCGAAGAGTAAACTACTCTATAAACAAAAACTTACTAGCATACCTTAAAAAAAAAAAGGCTCGTACTATGGGACTCACGTCGCTCGTCGACGACCCGAGAAAACGTGCGAGAAGGAGATAGCTGCACACCAAAAACTTGCCAGCAAACCTCGAAAACGATCGTACTCTGGGAATCGAATCGTGCAATAAAACACTTGTCAATGACCCAAGAAAACGTACAAAGGGAAATGGGGTGTGCAACCTAAAAGCTTGCCAGCGGACCCCCAAAGGAAAACTTTTAGCTACACGAAAAGCTAAAAGAAGGCAGGGTCAGAATCCACCCATTGGAAGTGGACCTTCCCTAAGGAATGTTTTGACTACGCGAAGAGTTAAAGGGAAACAGACTCTAGCCAGGGGATGATCTATTTTTGCATAGTCAGGGCGTGAACGGATTTGGAGTCTACCCGTTGGAAGTAGTCCAGAGACAAACCAAACGTGAAAACAGAAATCAAGATTAAAACCTATTTATTATGCCCTAAAAATACAAACTGCGTGGATAATGGTGGTGAGCACTCATGAACTCTACTTGCGGGATGCAGGTCTAGAACAGACTCTTAAGGAGACATCAGAATGATAATGCCCTATTTGTTCCCGATAAGAGCCGAGCCTAGGCCTTCTCCTTTGCAACGACGGGTCTAAACAATGGTCGATCAATCCCTGGAGCTGGTTCCGAGCACGGTCCTATTTGGGATCGGAGAAATCCAGCCACACGCGTGGGTCGAACTCTGCCAAAACAAGTTATAACAAGAGTTATACTTCCGCAAAACTAGATGAGCCAAAACTTGCGCCCCTATTTCCGGAGCTAATCTTGGTAGTCATGACCCGAGGAAGGCTTACTAATAATCTGAAATTGAGTCCTTATAATTATTTATACAGACAATCGGATGCGAAAGAAAACAGACTCAAAGTGGTGGCGCGTTTCTTATTATTTATTCGAAGGATTACAATGAATGTTAGCTTTTCAAATATACAAAGTTTGGGGTCCTAGTTACCTCTGTCCAAGGGGGCGCGGCCAACCCCAGTGCTTGGACCAGCCTCGGAGAAGGGTGGCATGGCCGGATCGGATTCGTCACTAGATACAATAACCGTGCCAGACCCTTCACCCGTTGAGACCCCAAGGCTAAGCTGAATATCAAGGGCTTTCAGAGTTCGATCTGGCGGACCAGAAGCAGGGACAAGCTCTATGGCACCAGGGGCAGATGCAGAGGGCCCATCCTTTTCCACGGCAAGCATCTCCAGCGCGTCAGTTGGGTACGTGATTCTGATCTCGTCCCCGAGCTGTTGCATATAGTGCTTGACGGAGTAGTGGTCCCTCTCGACGCCTTTCTGATCGTCAAATTGGTCTAGCGTTACCACTTCAGCGTGGTTTTCAAACTCTCTATTCTCCCAGCCAGACCTGTAACTTTCCACAGAAAGGACATCCACCTGCCTCTAGTACCTTGTTTTTAATTTCTCCGCGTCCGCCAGCCTATCCTTCAGTGCCGCCAACCTGAGCTCCGCCTGCCGCTGCGATAAGTCGACCAATAAAGAGTTAATACCAGCGAGGTCCTCGCAGTGTTTACGAGACATCTTCACCTGAGCACCCATCAGATTTTTGTGGTCCAAATGTCGGTTTACCTCATGGGATCAGTCAAGTCTGTGTTGCAGAGTGTGGGCCTCTAGCTTGGCTGCTACCTCGGCTTTTCAATGCTTCCTTGGCATCCTTAACAGCCTGGTCATAAGCAATGAAGGCCAGTCCCATCTCTGCCCCCGCACTCTGTAACTCTTGCTCCTTGATCCTCAGCTCGCCCTGGGCTAGCCTGGCGGCTTCGGATTGGGCGAGTTTGTCAGCCTCCGCCTGAGCCAGTCTCGTAGCCAGCTCCTCGCGTCTGGTCCTCTCAGCACTCAGAGCATGAGCCACTACGCTGCTGACCCTCGCCTCCTTGAGGCTACGATATATATCAAAGTCAGACCTCAATTCGGCGAGGGCGGCCTTGCTGCGTTCGGCCAGTGCAGAACAGGAACTCAGTTCCTCGGTCAGATCCCTGACGCGAGAAAAGTAGAAGGACTGGATGGCAGACAGCTGCAAGCTAAACAACAAAGGGGGAGTCAGTATTTAGCAAAGATTTTGAAAAACATAGAAGTAACCGAGTGTAACAAACCTGCGCAAAAGTACGGGTGGTGACGAGCTTGACATTCTCCGACGTGAGCACCTCCAGCTCTGGCTCCGTGGATAGACCCTCCCTTTGGGTATCGCCCACTCTCGGAGAACACAGCCCTACCCCGCTGGCCATAAGGGCACCCTCTCCGCCCACCGGGCACGCCTCCAAGGCAATGGCGATAGGGACTGAGGGAAGTCCGGCGCTATCAGGAACGTCATCGGCCACGGTGGGAGGTGGTGTGCCTCCTCTGGGCAGGCCGCTATGTGCTAACTGTTTTCTTCTCAGAAGGGTCAGCATCGCCCCATCGTCGTCACTGTCAGACGAGGAGGCAACCCTGCCCCTCTTCTCCACCCGACCCTCTTCCTCGTTGGACGAGCCGACCTTGCGTTGTCGCTTTGTAGGGACTGGGGGAGGGGAGGATAGTCTAGATTTCAATCTCGGAACTCCCCCACTGAGCTCGGCTATCTCTCCACCGAGGCTGACAGCACTCGATTTTGAACCGGAGTCAGGGGTGGATGAGATCACTGCAGCAGACCCCCCAGCCGGACTCGGCGCTGTCTCTTCCCCGCGCACGATCCGGGTTGCAGACGGTCCCCGGATAGAGATCCACTTGCATCGGAGTGGAGGACCGCTGGCTTTTCTCCTCCTGAAAGCACCACGAGGCACCGGCCAGCGGGTGCCTTGGCATGAGCTTTAGATGCCGCAACTCCCCCCTTGACGGGTGAGGGGCCAGCCGACGGGCCCTCTTAGAACCTGTAAAGAACAAATAACGAGATTAGCTCACGGTCACAGTCCGACCCACAAGGACTCAAAGATGTGAAAATGAACTTACCCTTAGCCCTCTTGGGGGCGGCGTTTTCTTCCTTGCGGAGCCTGACACGCTCCTCGGCCACAAGCCTCACGGCCTCCTCGAGCTCATGGTTGGACGGCGCCACTAGATTGTTAGGGCCTGCCAACTGGCTTGAAGCCGTATCCTGCCGACTCGCCATGGTGATCTGGTCATTTTCATCTTGGCGAAATCGATTCAGGGCAGAGGCGTCGAGTCGGCTTCGCATATGTTTGGTGATGACCCAGGTATCTAAGGAGAATGGGAGGTATGAAACCATCCTGGGCATTAGATTCAACGTCAGGGGGTTGAGGACGGCCTGAATATGCCTGCATTCCCCCGGAGAGCCGAAGATTATGATCCCCTCCAGACCTTTGAGCCGCCCTACCCACAGATGCGGTTCAAACCTATTTTCTTCTGCCGAGACTGCACAAGACAAAATAACATGAGCAATAGTATCAGGAGAAGGCGTAGACCCAAAGATCACGACCTAGCACTTACACTGCAGGAAGATTGAGGGGACTTGGAAATGCTCTCCGTTCACCCAAGGGGTGCAACGCCCCTCCAACGGCATATAGCCTGGCATGAGAGTTCCATTGTTTGTCTGACCGCAGCAACCCCCAAAAGATGTGACGCCCTGGCAGCGGCTGGAGGTAGAAGGTGGGGTAGGAGCCCTTCTTGGGGATGAGGATAAGCTTGTAAGCATAAAAGACCTCCTCCAGGTCAATATGCACGTTATAGATAATTGACAGGGCATAAAGCCCCATCAGAATCATGATCCCATTTGCATTCAACTGCATCAGATGGATTCCCGTCAAAGCAAAAAGTTGGTGGATAAGGGGAGGAAGAGGGAATCGCAGCCAGTCCAGATGCTTCCTACCTAGGACGATGGAACCTTCGGGGGCGTAAGGACGGAGGTACCAGTCCGCAGGACCCTCAACCTATTACAGCATCACTCCTCCAGGGAGGCAGAGCTGCCTCCTCAGGGAATCGAGCTTTGAATCCATAACGGGATGCAAAACCTGTGTTTGACTGGAAGCTATTGTTCCAAAACGCGACTGGAAGAGTGAAAGTCTTTAGAGGAAAAGGAAGCGGAAACCGTAGGATTTTACGAGGCTAGAATGATTGAAGATTTTGGTAAAGAGGCAAACGTACACAATTGCGGCTTTTTATAGAAGGGAAGCCGAAGAGTTTTTCCGAAAAATGGGAGAATGAGGAAGACCGAATAGTCGGAATTTCAAAATTCAAACAGGTTTAGTAATCTGGGATGGTATGCCTCTGCATCAGTAAGGGGGGAACTATGTGCATTCCCCGGATTGGAGGAACGGATAAACGATTTCCCCACTTGATAGATACGAATCCATCAAGTTGGGAAATGGGGGCAGTTGTGGGACCCATTCCCAAATTATACACCACGTGGACGATTAAGTGGCAGAACATGTCACAAATAGGGCCCACCATCCGACAGCTGTCGAGAATGATTTGCTAAAAGCCACGCGGGACGCACGTGATACCAAATCGGTTATTGGGCTTCCCAAGGTTAAGGACGGGCCCGTCACGGACCTCAGACAGGCCCGGCCAGTCTGACCCTTACCTTGACAGCTGGGGGGTCGGAACCCCCAAGGGTCTTCCACCTGAATACAATGGCCCTTACCTCGGCAGTTGAGAGGGTCGGAAGCCTGGAGGGTCCTCTATCTGAATACAATGGAAAGTAACTCACGATTCCAGACCCAGATAGAATTTTAATGCAATCCTGGGTAGGCGTGCGCAAGGGGCAAGTCATCCTGACAGAACGGCGATCTACCTAAATCTTACACCTGACAGATTCAAGCCGTAGGAAGCGGCGGAAATCAGGCTACGGCGATACAGAGGAGATCACGGAAATCTCGACCCATAACTTCTGAAAAAGATTTCGAAGAGAAAGTTACTCAGTCCTGAGATTGAGACCGGCATGGTTCACAATCTCGGGACTATTTATATAAGAGCCATGCGTTCGCGAGAGGGGTATGTACGCTTACGAACAGAAATATATAGAAAAGTCTGTGAACAAGAAACAAATATATACTCATACCGAAATATTTCTTTGCTATCCTGTATAAAAGATAAACTACTGACTTAAGCATCGGAGAGTCTTTGCAGGTAGCCACCCCCGCCTCTCCGATCCTGCTTGGAGTTCAGAGTACTTTGGGACAGCAAGGACACGTGGACAGTTGGAGAATACAGCGTCATCAGTTCGAGACATGTGAACAGCTGGTGGGAAACTGCTCCAACACAATGTTTCCGGGAATAACATCAGGATCAAATTCCCTGGTATGATCTGCTGCTAGTTTAGTTTAAAACTAATGACACGTACGAGGTCGTTTCTAAATATGAGCTACTAGCCTACTACAAGCCGTGTCACCCGGCGACCTTCTACGCTCTTCTGCATAATTTTGCTTCCATGCCATGGTAATAAGAGTTGGGATACAAACCAAAGACTGGGACACTGGTCCGGTTGTAAGGATTAGTCGAGTGCAAGGTGACCCTATTGAGGATTTTTTTTTTTTTTTGAAATGAAATGAAGGAAGAGTGACCCTATTGAGGATTTTAAATGTGAAGGAATTTGAGCTTTTTTTTTTTGAGGGAATGAGACGTCCCATGTAATTCCCCCTTGTAGCAATATTTGGTAGGGCTACACCAATGCAATCCATTGGATAATGAGGTTAGACCCGCTTAAAAGACCCAAATGTAACGCTCATGCAGACATATCCTTCTTCCTCCCTTTAATTAAGGGGAAAAAAATTTTTGGGATATTAAATCCGATTGGCTATATTAAATGTTGCAATGTACACAGTGGCTAAATTTATCATCTAATTTACTTTTGCACGAAGTTGACACTTTAGAATAATAACGAGCTTTTTAACTTGTGCGATTGCTGCGGATTATATACGGTGTATAATAAGTTTGTAATATAATAATTGTTATATTGTTTATAATACTTAGTAATTTTCTATAATATAATGATATTTATTTAAGATATAATAAAATGTTGTTCAAAATATTACAAAATATTTTTATGCTCAAGTAGGTTGGTAATTAATTTTACAGCTTTCGCTTTCCTTTCTTTTGTTGCTCCTTTTTACCGCAATTAGAGGGAAAAAATTAAAATAGAAAGAAGAATTTAATTAAACTATTTTTTTTAAAAGGAAAGGATGAAGTTTTGTTATTAAGGTATGTGGTATTGTTTTTTAAAATATTATCAAATTAATTACCTGATTAATTTCTGCTTTCTTGATCCTTTTGTTGATGTTGTTTCTGATCTGAAATGCAAATATGTATATATATTATTTAAATGATGAATCATGTATTGTATATTTTTTAAAATTAAGGGTAATCGAATAGTAATATTTTACCTTTTTGTAATTTTTTTTTGGATCAAGCGTTTTTGGATCAAGTGGTATGACTGATATTACTTCTCTTTTTGCAATGGTTGGTGGTGCTGGAAGTGATAATGTGGTGGATTCATCATCATCAAATATTTTTGACACGATTATGTCAATTAGAGCTCCCCTCTGAAATAAACTTGGAATATACTTGTTTGTCCATATAGTTGTTCGATTGTTAGAACTTAGGCTACTTTTTCAAATATTGTGATGATGGTGAATCCTATTTCATCTTGAATTCTGGTATTTAATTTATACCTGTTGAAGCAATGATGTGAAAGAAGAATTTATTATAAAGAATTAGTAGAAATATTTTAATTAATGATTGGTATTTTAAACTATAGTTTTTTATATAAGTGAATTAATTAAAGAAATATTTATATAAATTATTTGATTATATGTTGTACCATGGAGTTGGGATTGATGTCAGATGACTGTATGTGTCATACCACCACTCATTTCCTGCCTCACAGACTTGTCTTGAACACTGATTGCAGGAATTGTAATACTAACCTTGGTGTATTTTAAATTTAAATATTGATGTCTTTACTGTGACTTTGATTCCCTGAAGGTAAAAAAATATGATATTAGTTCAAGTTATAATCTGGAATGATATTTTTATTTATATTATTGTATTTATGTCAGGCAGTTGAGTCAGTTGATCTAATTCGTTTAGTTCTGCAATTATTTTTCTGTTCTGCAATTTTTCTTGCTCTGGCGGTTATTTTTCTCTTGGAATGGGGGCTGGAAGAAATTCGATATGATGTGTTGTGTGTTGAAACTTGATTAATAAATTAATAAAAAAGATCAATATTTAATTAAGATAAATGGAATAGAATTTTTTTTAAAAGAAGTATAAAAGATAATTATTACCTTGTTTTTAATGCGTTAGCTTCCGGTATGTCTATGTTCATATAATATATTATTGCACTTGTACTTGCAACATATACGTTTCTTGTTCAATATAGAGTTTTATATTAGTTAATATCTAATTTAAAATAATGTGTTTGTTTGATGTGATGATAAAATATAATTATTAATTACCTAGATATTGTTTTACTGTCATAAATGTAAAAATGGTTATGACTGGTTCCTCGATAGTATTTACAATATCTGCATTAAAGTTTTTTACTGTTTCACCCCACAAAGTAATTTGTAGTTTTTCACTCCTGCAATTTAGGAAAAAATAGTATTAAATTAAGGTTCAAGCTTAAAATTATCATTTTCTGAATATCTTTATATTAGTGATAAATGAATTAATTACCTGATGTTTTGTAATATCAATGTTCGTCTTGGTGTCATTTTTCCATTGACTTCTGTTTCTTCTAGATCTTGTATTTCTATTAACATTCCTATAATATCTATTGTTTTTTTTAAAAAAAAATAGAGGGGAAAAAGGATTAATATAAAAAAATTTAGATAATCAATGATAAGTATTAATTAGAAAATAATATTGTAATTACTAATACCTGATAAGATTTTATGAATATCTGTTCCTGCCGGTAGCTGGTTAAAATTTATGAAATAGAATTTATGCATTGGAATGCTCACTGTTAAGGTTGTTATTGGAGTGAAGGACGTTGCTCTGGCAATTTGAAGTATTGCAGTATGGGAGATGACTTTATATCTTGGTTTATTCGGTGTGACATTAAAATTGCTGATTCGATATACTTATCCTTCAGCTATGTATTATAAAATATGATCTACATCTCGAGTTTTAATTATTCCGTGGATTGCTTCGTACTGTATTTTATACAAAAGTGTCTGATTATTACATGACTATATAATGTTAAATATTAATGGATATACGTATTAATTATAATAAATTATAATATGGTATGACATCAAGTAATTTAATGCTATTTTTTTTACCTCATGCTCAACTAAGATACAATCTAGACTTATTAGATGCCCGGTTATATAATCGTTGTTGTGCAAGAGTTTAATGATGCGAGCTTCGATTGTTCTGTAGACTTCATTAAGTTTAAGAGATCGTATAGGTGTTGTCATTTTTGTTTTAGCTGCAAAAGAGGAAAAACATTAATAACATGAAAATTGTATATAAAATGTAAAGAAATACATATATAAATTTATATTAGGACTATATTTTTATAATATTTAATTCATAAGATGATTTTTATACTTACTTAATGTTATGTCAAAATTTCTTTATAAACTATATTTTTGACATGAGTTGGATATTTATTCATAGATTCATTTATTAATATATATATATATATATAGCCCTTTAGGAGTTGTTACTCGTGATAAAGCTATATATAATTGACCATGTGTAAAGATTTCATTTTCTAAATAGATACCTACTTTATTTAGTGATTGTCCTTGGCTTTTATTTATTGTCATTGCATAACAGGTTTTACAGGGAATTGTCGTCTTTTTAAGGTGAATGGCCATTTATAATCTGACCTTCTATAATTCTATTTGTTAATTGTATGATGATAAGCCTTGTTTCATTACATAATCCTATTGATTGATTTAAATTTCATAATAACATTATTGGAGTTCCGATTTTAACACTTAATTCATGTGGTGGAATGCCGTTAAAATTTAAAGTATGTAAAAATTCTTAAGGATATAATAAATTAAGTTCATCAATGTTTTCAGTTGAAGCTATTATTGTATCATAACTATAATAAATTTTGATTCGTTTGGTATTAATGATAATATATATTTCTTTATATTATCAGCTACATTATTTTTTGGAGTTATTATTGCGCTATGCGTATATAGTCGATATTATTAAATTTTTTTCAAAATCGTCATATATTAATTCTGAAATTTTTTCAATTGGATTTGTTTCGTAATGTATTATATATTTTTCTGGTATTTTAATCCATATTGCATCTTCATTTTCTGGATCTTTTATTCCTTCTGCAGTACCATTTCCAACATTTAATATCCATTTTGAAAAGTCTGAAATTTCTTTCTTTTCTTATTCTGTTGTATTAGGATTTTTTAATCTCATATTTTATGTTAAGGAAAATAATTTAAAATATGCCCATAGATAAGAATTATTTATGCTTGCATTTATTATCTCTTCTTTTGTTCCACCAGGTATAACAGGTAAGATTTGTCTGAAATCGCCTCCTAGTATAATTGTCATTCCACCAAAAGGTTGGTCAAAATTATTCTTTAAATCTTGTAGTATTTTGTCTAAAGCTTCAAAACAATGCTTATTATTCATTGGTGCTTCATCCCATAATATTAATGATGTTTTTTCGATTAATTTTGCTAATTGGATTCCTTTTTTGATATGGCATGTAGAAAATTTATCAGTTGATAAGGGTATTCGAAATCTTGAATGCACAGTTCTATTTTTAGGTAATAATAATGAGGCTATTCCAGATGATGCAACAGCTATAACAATTCCATTTTTTGATCTAACTTTTTTAATAATTGTATTCCATAAATAAGTTTTCCAATGCCTCCGTGTCTATAAATAAAGAATAAATCTTATTTTTTTATTGTTCAATGATTCTATAATTTGTTCATAGATATATTGTTATTCATTATTTAAGTTTTTTTTTTCCTAAAATTGTGTTTTCTTCTTTTAATTTATTAATGTCGTAGTCTAATTCTTCTCACAAAAGTTTGTTATTTAAATCATCAATTAATATTCCAATTGGCAGAGGTAAATTAAAATTTATTAGAGTTGATGAATTTGAATTTAATTGCTTTCCTAATTCATATAATACATAGTTATATAATTCATTTTCAGGTATTTGAAAGTTTAAATTATTGAATAAGGTTTTGATTCTTTGTAGAATGTCTTCTGTCATAAGTTTCCAATGATTTTGTAATAATGTTGTTGGATTGTTTACATTACAAAATAATAAAATTATGGTAAATAATTGCACAATTAATGTGGGGTTGACCAAAATGAGGCCTCTAAGATTGAGTCATTCCATTATTTGTCATCTTTTAATAGACCTAATGCATTACATGCTACTTAATATGTTGAGTATGTTATACCATTAATAGTTCTTATAAATTTGAAACTTGTTCCTCCTTTCTGATAATTTAATAATAATTTTAGATAATACAGTTCTCTGGAACTTGGATGGATATAAAATGTTCGTCCAATTGAATATCCTGATTTTCTAGGAGTCCAAATTTTATTTTTATTATTCCATACCCATTTAATGGGAAATTGTATATAAGAAAGTTGTCTAGCTTCTATGTTAATTTTATTAATTTCCATCCATTCTGTTAAAGTTGTTCTCTGGATTCCTGGTTGTTTGATTATATTATCTAGATATTAGTTAGAATGAAATGTTATATTTTACATATATTCTAAATGAACTATTAATCTTTGTACTGTTGGATTTCTGTGATGTATAAGATATTCATATAATCTCCACATAGCTTCATATAACAATATACCGACAATTAATATAGTTTTTTATTTCATCTATTTCTTTATAAATTATTTGTCCAGACTATTCTATACATATGTTATCTTCTATTACTACTCTTATTCTATCTGGACCTTTTGTTAAATACTTAAATAAATATTTTATTAACATAGATTGCGAACATATTTCGACATTTATGTGGGTACGGAATTTTAAGCATAAATCTTTATTATAAGGGACTACAAATCCATTGTCCAATTTAATATCTTCTTTTTGTACATAAAAAATTGCATTTCTGCGTTTGTAGGTGACAAATCCATTTTTTTCGATGGTTAATTCATTTTTAAATTTTTTAGGAAATGTTTTAGGAAAAACTGAGTCTTTTATACATGGAGCATTTATTTTGGCAGTGCCACATGGTACATGTATCATGAATTCTGCAATAATGCTATATTCTTGTGAGCTTTTCTTAGGGTCAGGTATTTTGGTTGAGATAAATTTATCTATTTGTGATAGTTCAGATAATTTTTCATTTAGACATAACCAAAATAAGAAATGACAACGAGGAAGATCACGCTTTTGAAATTTGATTACATATAGATCTACATAGAAAGAGAAATATAAAAAAAGAAGAAGGTGTTAGTTTTATTTATGAATAGGAATTAATATTTTCATTTGTATATTTTATTTTATTAGGTAAGGAAATGTTGTTGTACTTGTGACAACTACTCCGAAAATTTTATCGGTTTTAATACCTTTGCCGCATCTGTCTTTCCTCCTTTTTTGGTCTTTCGAAGATTCTAACAGGAAGACTCTAACCTTAAATGTCGACCAAGTTTTCGGTAGAAGTCTTCGAGAGTTCTACATTCTCTTTCAAGCAATTCCTCCCAGAGTTTTGTTTCTGGTCGCACCCCAGCCATCATAAGAGTAAGAACTCCTCCTTCAGGGGGGTTGTTGACCTTTGCTAGCTCTGTGGTGAATCGGTTGAGATAAGACCGTAGAGTCTCCTCTGGACCTTGTCGGATTGCAGATAAACTAACGAGCGGAACAGTGAAATTCTTCGCGGCTTGAAATTGCCTTAAGAACGCCGTCTGCAGTTGTTGCCAGGATGAAATCGAACCGAGTTTGAGCCCTCGGAACCACTTCTTTGCCGCTCCTGAGAGTGTTACAGCGAAACATCTACAGCGCACATGATCACTAACCCGATGAATCTCCATTAGGTCGCTGAAGTGATCCATATGATCCTGTGGATCAGTCTTTCCATCAAAAGTATTGATGGTAGGAAGTCTGAATCTGGTAGGAAGGGCTGCAGCTCGAACTTCCTCGCTGAATGGCAACTGGCGATACCCATCAGCGAGCTCATCGTCCCAGCCAGCAAGTGCATCTAATGCGATCCGTAAATTGTGAACGTCGACGTTCAGAGGAAAAGCATCATTCCTTGCTGGTGGTATGAGCGACCTTTGTTCGTTATCTCGTTTCGCAGCGGGCTGGTCTGGCAGGGTCTCCTGCATCCTATGAGAGGAATCCAGTGGCATAGTGCGACGAGACCGGCTGTGGTCGCTATAATGCGATACAGATCGATCATGACCACGTCGTCGCGCCAAGTACTGCCTTAGGTCAGCAGGATCTTGTCGTGACTCCCTGCTGATTCTTTCGAAGACACTTCTCGATGATCGTCCTTGTTCGCTGCTCAAACGATCCTGGTTGTTGTTGGATTTACGAGAAGGTTGTGTACGACCACGGTTCGTACTCGAACTCTCCGTACGAGACTCTAGAGACAAGTCTGTGACCTTACCTTTTCCTTTGGAGGTGTGTTCCTCATGGTGCTCCTGCTGAGTTCTTGGCTGGTCACATCTTCTCGTCTCGAGAATCTGTATTCCCTTCATAGGTAATTGAGCAGGACGTTCTTTGGGACGTTCGTGTTGTGGTGGAGTCACCATCTGCCCTTCAGCAAGTCGTCGCAGAGTGTCGTTGATCTGGTTTGTGATTTGCTGAAGGTTCGTGAGCGTTTCCTCCATGCGATCCTGTCTTTGGGACATGTTCTCTGTTGCCGTCATAGTAGGTTGATCCGGAGCAGGGGTCACCTGTGTAGCAGCAGTACTCTGAGGTTGATTTTGGCTAGTCCCGGCGGCTCTGGTGGTGTTTCTGGTGTTTGCCATTACTGAAAATGTGGAATTTGACAAATTTTTCTGCCGGAATAGCCCTCCTTCTAGCGCCAATTGTTGATGGAGGTTTTATCAACAATAAATTTATAAAGAATCAAGAGATGTGGCTTGTGTGAATTGAACTAATAATCAAAGCAAATAAGGAGAGAGGGATTTATAGTGGTTCAGCCCCAAAAAAGATGAGCCTACGTCCACTGTTTTCTGACTATTTTATGAATAATGATGAACACTCAAAGTTACAGTTTTATCTGGGAATCGGAAAGACTCAAAAACCATTGAAGAATATTAACGCCTTAGACTACCCAAACTTGAATTTGCTCTGACTTCTATTCTCTGTGACTTGTTTCTGCCCAGAACTTGATGTGTATTTTTCCGGAACATAGAGCCCCCTTTATATAGATCATAGTGGCCTTATGTCCCTAGGTTCCTTATGTCTCTAGGATCCTAATTGAATAAACGGGTAACTATACAATTGGGTAACATACAAAAATAATTAGATAACTATTCAAAACGGATAACTAGTTAATCATAAATAGGAGTCTTCAGTTTCCCTTTCCTTGTAGGTTTCTTCCATAGCATTTACTTGTTTCCCTCTTCTTGTAGGTTTCCTTTATAGCATTTGCGTGTTTCCCTCTCCTTATAGGTTTCCTTTATAGCATTTGCGTGTTTCCTTCTCCTTATAGGTTTCCTGTTTGTTAAGGCAAACTACACGGGGAAGGTCGCACAAAAACCTGCGGAAGAGGTCGCATATATCCATTACGAAGGAGGTCACATATAACCTTCGCAGAGGAGGTCGCATATAACCTTTATGCGACCTTAGGATTTTAGACCGCACAACACATACAAAAGGGCAAAAGGCTACTATCTTAAGCGGGACAACGTAAAACAAACATTACTACAAATGAGCGTTCTCAACTCTTTGGAAAGTGATTATAGGGCCATATATTTTTGTCCGAATATGAAAGTACAATATATTAATGTAATATAAGTTGCAAATAAAACCATCTCCAAAATCAAACCACGCCCTAAAAAGGCAACAACGTCTCCAAAATGGAGGGCAATGTTCAGAGATATTTAATTTTTTTTATTACATATATGTTTAGTGAGTTAGACTTACTATTAACATATTTAACATCTACCATATATTACTTTATCGGTAATTTTAATTCATAATTGAGTATAGACAACTCACGTGTCATATTAGATGTTATTTGAATTTTGTGTAAAAAGAAAAAAATCATGTCAACACTTATTTTGTTTCTGTTTAAACACTCTTGTCTCACTATTGTTAAAAATGTCATCTGAATACAAATTTTAGTGTGAATGAGACCAAAAAAAAAAAAAAGTCTAAAACGGTCATCACCGACAACAGCAGCAATAAGAAGAATAAGAGGAACAATGAACAGGCTAATGAAAATCAGCCTAGGCCTAAAAGGTAGGAGACTTCAAAGGCTCCCATGAGGTTCACCAACCACACTGAGTTAAACGCTCCCATAGATCATATCTATGCGGTCACAAACCAACAGGAGCGATACCGTCAACCGGGACCGATGAAGCGAGACAGGGCAAAGCGCGACCCCAACAAGTTCTGTCGGTATCATAATGATATTGGACATGATACTAATGATTGCTTCGCCCTGAAAGATGAAATCGAGAGGCTAATTAGAGAGGGACGGTTGCGGCAATATACCAAACAGAGCGAGGAAAGGCGAGAAGAAGACCAACAGCGACCTCCAGAAATTCACCGTGAGGTGCAAACTATTTTTGGAGGACCGCATGTTGGAGGAGATTCCAAGTGGGCACAGGATAGATACGCACGAGAAGCTCGACAGCAGCCGTTGACCAACGTTATGCACCTTGACCAGCGACCACGCAAGCTTCAGCGAGTGCCAGAAATGGATATTACCTTCACAGAGCAAGATGCAAGAGAAGTCCATTACCCACATAACGACGCTCTGGTCATAAAAATCAACTGTGGAAGCACACAGTTGTGGCGAGTGTTGGTCGACAACGGAAGTGCTGTAGACATCCTGTA
>JXTB01000418.1:250864-308639 GCA_002914805.1 Parasponia andersonii
AAGTATATAGCGACTCCCAGCTGGTCGTCTGTCAGGTTAAGGGTGATTATCATGCGAGAGGAGAGAGAATGATGGCTTATTTGAAGAAGGTACAGCAGTTGTTCTTAACGTTCAGCACGTATGACATACAGCTTCTTCCTCGTATTAAAAATACCCGGGCAGATGCACTCGCTAAACTCGCTTCAACAAAGGATGCAGAGTTATTAAAAGTAGTCCCCGTGGAATTTCTCATCTCACCAAGCATCGAGGACGAACCCCAAGTGATTATGCCAGTCGATGAAGAACCATCGTGGATGGACCCCATAATCCGATATATACAAAGCGGCGATCTCCCTGAAGATAAAGATGATGCAAGACGGCTTCGCATGAAAGCAGCTCGCTACATCATCCAGGATGAGCAACTTTATCGAAGGAGTTTCAGCTCGCCGTTATTATTGTGCGTCACTGATCAAAAAGCACACTACATTATGCGGGAAATCCACGAAGGAATATGTGGGAATCATTCTGGGGGGCAGGCGCTCGCGAATAAGATTCTTCGACAGGGGTATTTTTGGCCAACAATGAAGAAGGATACACTGGAATTTGCTAGGAAATGCGACAAATGTCAGCGATTTGCAACCATTCCTAGAAGACCACATGTTCCTTTAACTTCGATGACTAGTCCATGGCCATTCGCTGTGTGGGGAATTGATATCATCGGGATGCTTCCTTTAGCGCGAGGCGGTTTAAAGTATGCGGTAGTGGCAGTCGATTACTTTACAAAGTGGACGGAAGCCGAAGCCTTGAGTACCATCTCCGCGAAGAAATGATAGATTTCGTTTATAAATCTATAATCTGTCATTATGGTATACCACATACCATAATTTCGGATAATGGAAAGCAGTTCGATTGCGACGAGTTCCGTGATTTCTGCAATAACTTGGGCATCAAAAAGAGCTTCTCCGCTGTTGTTCATCCACAGGCCAATAGGCAGGTCGAAGCCATAAACAAAATACTCAAGCAAAATATAAAGACAAAGCTGGAAGAGTATAAAGGAGCTTGGCCAGAGGTACTTCCGGAAGTATTATGGGCTTATCACACTACACAACGGACTACTACAGGAGAGAGTCCATTCTCCTTGGCTTATGGATATGAAGCAATGATCCCTGTTGAAATTGGTGCGGGCTCCCTGCGGCGATCTGTCTATGAGCAGAAACAGAATGATGTGTTGCTAAGAGTTGAACTCGATCTTTTAGAAGAGCGACGTGAACAATCTCAGCTCCGAATTGCATCATACCAACGGCGCACTGCTCGATATTATAATTACAGAGTAAAAAGTAGACATTTTGAAGTTAGAGATCTTGTCCTTCGACGTGTCCTACCTAATAATAAAGAGCATGGTGCTGGTGTATTCGGTCCTTCTTGGGAAGAACCTTATATCATTGATGATGTCATTCGACCTGGAACATATAATTTAGCTCGCATCGGTGGACAAAAGATCGAGCATGCCTGGAATGTTGAACAGCTTCGCCGTTATCATCAATGATTTTCGTCATTCATCAATAAAGATTTATTTTTCGTCATTCATTGATCGTCATTCGTTGGTTCATCATTCGTCGATCGTCATTCGTTTATAGTTTTACGGCAGTTCTCGGACACCATAAAACTCAGGGGGCAGTAGGATCAGATAGAGCTATCTCCTACTTGTTCCCTAAGGGACTATGCAAACGTCCATTTAGAGGAGACAGGGTTTTAGATCGTCGAAGTATCTAAGCCTCAGATCACTTCATCGACGTATCTGAATCTCCTTTAAATCCTAGGATTTTATCCTCGCTTCATGCCTCAGCATGTCGTATTACGCAATTTCCCTCCTCGAACAGAAAAGTAACTAAGCATAACGTTCATTGTTCGAAGTGATATATTGCTATCATCGACTTTGACATGGAACTTTTGAAAGCCAGTTAGAGTTTGCATCACTCGTATTAACTGTTTTCATAAGCGACCTAACCCATCCTAACGCTTAAAATTCGTTTTAAGTTAGTCGGATTTAAATCGCTAAAAGCGTACTGATCGATCACTTGTGGTCGACTACTTGGTTAAAATTTCTATCGTTTCTTATCGCTATTTTGCAGGAGCATATGGGAAATAAATGCAGGAGCATATAAGGAAGGAAAAATTTTATTAAACAGAAGTTCATACATAGAGGGGACGAAGCCCACATTGTCAAAAAAAAAAAAAAAACTTCACGAGGAAGGGCCCGCACCGTCGTCACCATCGTCACCAGCCTTGTCCATGTCCTTCTTCCAGCTTTGCACAAGCTCGACCACATCCTCGCCAAGGATGGAGAAGTCGAAGTCCGGATGCTCGCAGAATATGTTGAAGATGATGGTCGACGAGGCGATGTCACTAGCCTTATCTTCGAGTTCTTTGACCTCGGTCGCTTTGAACTCTTTGATGGCTTTGTGAACCGCCTCGGTGGTCGCTTCTCTCATACGGTCCGGATACTCAGAAGCGACCCTTTCGAGCTCTCTGACTTTCTCCTCGAGGTTTTCCTTGGCAAGTTTTTCCTTGTTCAGGTCCTCGAGCATCTGCTGCTTCTCTAAGAGGAAGTTCGCTTTCTCCTCCTCCCAAGCCTTCTCCGAGTCCTCGAATGCTTGAGTTATTTCGTCGAGCTTCTCAGCTTTCTCTAAGCCTTCGAGAACTGGATCGTGCATCAAGACAGCAGCAGCCACAGTCTAAAAAAAAAAAGAAAAGGGTTAAGTGTTATGAAAATCTTCAAGCCAACAAAAGTGAGGATTAAGAAGCTTACATTGGCCAGCATCCTCATCGCGGATCCGAAGGCGACCTTGGCGGAACGTCGCTTCATTCGCTCCCAACCTTCTTCAGTTGTAAAACGGTCGATGAAGGCTGTGCTCATTCCAGCCTTCTCTGGTAGTTGGTTAAGGGGTGCGAACAGTTCGTCGCCTTTATCCGCCAGGTTCGGTTCTGAGGAGGTAGCAGCCTCGGTGAGAGGTACTGAGGTGCTCGCTGGCTGAGGTGGTGGAGGGGGCGAGCTCGTAGGGACATCCTCGAAGACGACTTTTCTCTTTTTCGAGCAGTCGACCTTCTCCTTCCCTTTTGATGACGGCATACTCTCGGGTGTTTTGGTTTTTGCCATTGACCCGAGAGTTGACGGAGGAGCTCGCAGACCACTTCCAATAACCATCTCTGCACAACAGAATGTGTTAATAAGCGAGGAAACAAAATATAAAGGGTTAGAATAAGCGTGCGATTACCTTCTTCCTGGGGAGCTGGTTGAGGAGCTGGTGGGGATTCGATCTCTGGCGACGAGGGCTCTGAGCGAGGTGGTGTGGTCGGTGCCTTCCTTTTTCTTATTCTGGAGGACGAGGCACCCAAGTCAGACTTCTTTTTGGGCTTCTTCTTCGAGCTCGCCGGTCTAGAGGAGACAACCGGGGGGTCTGGGAATGCGGCACCCTTTGGTATCAGACCGCAAGCGACCAGGTTCTTCGACTTGCCTAAAACCTTCCAGTTAAATTCTTCAACTGGAAGCTCATTGATTGCATACACTCTTGCGAGCTGGGCACTGGAGAGTCCTGGTCGATCTCTATTATCTGCGATGACATTGGAAATGCGATCAGTACAAAGAATGGATAAATAAACAAGACAGTAAGTTAGAAGACTACCTACCGGGGTTTTGGAAGAAGCCATTGGCTGCATAGTCAAAATGGAAAAAGGGATTTTTCCATTTTCCCATGTTGTTGCGAACCCGTAGATCGTTTTTATTGCTTGATTCGACCACTTGCTCGTATAGAAGAAGCCAAAGTCTGACGGATTTGACTTCACTTGGTAGAACCAAGCGAATTCCTCGGGAGAAGGGGTTTCTAAACCTAACTTATGATACAAAATATACAAGCCTACCATATACCTATAAGTATTGGGGGTCAACTGAAAAGGGACGACCCCATAGTAATCTATTATTGATTTTATGTACGGGTGAAGGGGAAGATGCACACCGCACTTGAGGACCGCCTCAGAAAATGAAGCGAGCTTACGAGGAGGTGTATGTGGACGGTTGAACTCCATCGGAAGACGCAGGGGGATAGCGATCCTGTAGCTGCTCGCGATTTTTCTGAGTTTGCTCGCCGTACAGCTCGTTTGGACATTTGTCCATGACCAGTTCCCCTCTATATATTGGTAGCCTGAAGAAAATGCCAGAGCATCCCTAATGTGTCTGGGCCATTGATCCTGGGGAAGATCGCCTATTCGAGGACTACTTTGTCTTGCCCCAGTTATTTCTATCTCGGGTTCGGACTCGGGATAATCCTCAAGGTTAATAGTACTAACACTTGAGCCGGATTCCCCAGAAAAGGCATTTCCTTCCCTAAATAGTTCTTCACTACTAGACATCTGAAAAGAAATATGCAGGGGTTCAGATAGAGGATTTCTACTATGCTAATATTCTGGGTATTTATCCTAAGGTTACATTAAAATGTTCGAGCAGTTCGTCAGAAAGTGTTCGAGCAGTTCATCAGAAGTGTTCGAGCAGTTTATCAGTAAATGAACCGTCAGTTCAGTAAGAATAAATTAGGGTATCAGACCCTAGAGATTGAAGATAGGATCATTTCTAGTAGTTCTACTCTACAGACTAAAGAGAGTATAAAAGGAACAAATTTCTTATTTCACTTCGGTGAAATAAGTTTAATCCCAGATTGAAGTTGTTTTCAAGAATGAAAGAAATAAGAGAAGACACTGACCTTTCTTCAAGAGATGGAGTTGAGTCGATTCGAAACTGTGATGGAGAAGCAGCAGCGATTGGGGTGACCTGGAAGGAAGAACGGCGTTAGGGTTCTTGAGATTTCTGAAGCTTTCTGAGTAAAATGAGGCAGAGACGGATGGTTTCTGATATTTATAACCTAACCACCGTTAGATCGCAGCCGTAGATCAGAGGATTTGAATTTTAAATCTGAAGGCTAAGGATTACGCGGGATTTCAATCTATCCGAAAAGTCAGGATTATTTAAAATTTGAAAAGATTTGGAAAGGTTCGGTGACGGTTGGTGTCAATCAGGCTTCCTCGAATTTCGTTCCTAGCTACACGTGTTCCGTTCTGACAGAAAAGAGGATACGCGTGATCTTGAAAGAGGAGATTTGGAATCTGACGGATCTTCTATTACTCAAATCACAGGTTTTAAGTTATGACATCACAAGGTCGCACGGTAATTAGAAGCTCCATTTCGTCCTAAAGAACTAATGGAGCTGGGGGGCAATTGTTGTGCGGTCTAAAATCCTAAGGTCGCATAAAGGTTATATGCGACCTCCTCTGCGAAGGTTATATGCGACCTCCTTCGTGATGGATATATGCGACCTCTTCCACAAGTTTTTGTGCGACCTTCCCCGTGTAGTTTGCCTTAACAAACAGGAAACCTATAAGGAGAGGGAAACACGCAAATGCTATAAAGGAAACCTATAAGGAGAGGGAAACACGCAAATGCTATAAAGGAAACCTACAAGAAGAGGGAAACAAGTAAATGCTATGGAAGAAACCTACAAGAAAAGGGAAACTGAAGACTCCTATTTATGATTAACTAGTTATCCGTTTTGAATAGTTATCTAATTATTTTTGTATGTTACCCAATTGTATAGTTACCCGTTTATTCAATTAGGATCCTAGAGACATAAGGAACCTAGGGACATAAGGCCACTATGATCTATATAAAGGGGGCTCTATGTTCTGGAAAAATACACATCAAGTTCTGGGCAGAAACAAGTCACAGAGAATAGAAGTCAGAGCAAATTCAAGTTTGGGTAGTCTAAGGCGTTAATATTCTTCAATAGTTTTTGAGTCTTTCCGATTCCCAGATAAAACTGTAACCTTGAGTGTTCATCATTATTCATAAAATAATCAGAAAACAGTGGACGTAGGCTCATCTTTTTTGGGGCTGAACCACTATAAATCCCTCTCTCCTTATTTGCTTTGATTATTAGTTCAATTCACACAAGCCACATCTCTTGATTCTTTATAAATTTATTGTTGATAAAACCTCCATCAACAGTATGGTAGATGTACTTTTCGTTTTCCAATGTACATCTTGTTTGATAAACAATATGTAGTTTTCTGTAGGGGTTAAATCTTACTTTTATCCTCTTAAAAATATTTGATAATATATTTGTCTTACAGCAAAATCATCAAATTTTTAGCTTATTTCAAGTTTATGTCAGTTTTTCAAATGATATAATAAACTGTCTAGTATATTAGTTTATATGTTAAATGTATAAAAATTAAGGAAATTTGATTTTTCGTGGTAATTTTTTATAAAAAAAATTGAAAATTTTCATATTTTAATTAGAAAAATATTACTTTTTATTAATTGATGAGATAGTTGAAGTAATCAATCAATGAGATAACTTGACGGTTATATCAAATAATTAGATTGGTTACTTTAAATAATCTAACTGGTTACTTCGAATATTATTGAAAAATATCAAAATAAAAATAAGATATTTTTCTAAATAGTAATTAAAAGTGCTATTTTTCTAAAATAATGTTTTAAAAAGTGATATTTTTATAAATCAAACAAAAATTCGGCCCATCTAAGAGTTTTTAATTTTTGGTACTTTGGCTTTGAATTTTATAAGAAACCTATAAAAATTAATATACAGAGTACATAACAAAAATTAAGAAAAGTTCATAAATACCCATTTTTAAAACCATATTTCTATAAATACCAGTTTTTTTTTATTTTTATTTCATGAATACCCATTTTATGCCTGTTTTTGTTAGAAATGTAGACCACCAGTGTTTTACATATGAAATATAGACTGTGGTATACACTTTATACATTAAGTATAAACTGTGGTATATATTTCATGAATAAAAATTAGAATGAAAATTAGCACACATTTCAAAATGTATACAATAGATCAAATTTATAATGAAAAATGTAAACTATGGTATACTTTTACCTTGTAAATGTATACCATTCAAATTTTACACATGAAATGTGTACCTCATGGGTAAAATTTAACATTGTAAATATATACCACTAATATTTTGTATAGGAAATGTGTACTATAAAAATGGGTATTTTGAAAGAAAAATTGAAAAAAGATATTTATGAAAATGAGTTATAGAATAGGTACTGGGTGTAAATTTCTCACAAAAATTGTATATAACAAGACACAAGTGTTACAACAAAATATATATAATTGTTTAGCTATAAAAAGAGAATAAAAATGGACATTTATTGAAACCAAATTTAAAAAAGGATACTCGCCATAAAATCTCATAAAGAAATTAACAATGCAACGTAAGAGTTGGATGGGTCAAGACTCGAACTAAATAGCCCGTGAAATATGGCATAAACCGGAAGCCGAAAATATTTGGGCCTCATAGACGGTACACAGGTGCGGTATGTTGTTGTTGTAAGGGCTTTTTAGCCTAATGGCCGAATGACGAATCATAGTTTGCAATGTGGCCTCTTTTAAATATTGTGAAAAAAGGGCTGCATTTTGAAAACTAATTCAACAATGGCCGTTTTCACATTTAATAAATCGAAGTATAACGTTTATTGTTATAAAAAATTTATTTACTTTTTTGGAAATTGATTTTTTTTAAATTGATTTACTTTATAAAAAATAAATCAACTAAAAAACAGCAATTTATCAAAAAAATAAAATAAAATGGTATTTATTAAATAATTGTAAAAATGGCCATTTTTTAAATTGATATAAAAATGTCATTTCTTATAAATACTCTTGTTGTAAATTGGAATGTTAAACTAGGAGATCAAAATAATAGTTATGGACTGCATTTAAAGTATCTGTTTTATTTTAATTTTAACTTCTCATATATAAAAGCTTGTTAATAATTGTCAATAACCCCTGAAGTTTCAGTCAATATTAGGACTTAACTTATTTACCCCAAAAAAAAAACCTAAATGTCTCATAAATGATACATCCCATACCCAAACGTAAATAAATAAACAAAAATAATACATCCCACCTCTATGAGATGCAAGGGACTATAATAATCTCGTCTTGGGATATAATTTCAGTACTTTTGACAAAAGTAGTGTTATGCCCAAATTTCGTCAGACTATTTCACTTCTTGCTAAAAGGGTGATTAGTATTTAGTTACCAAGATATTGATTTTTTTATCAGCCAAAATCAGGGAAACATCTCTTACAATTTGATTATTTAAAGGTAATATTTATTAAATAATTTTCTTAAATATTAAGATTTCCCATTTATGATTGACTCATAATTCTATAAATATATAATATTCTTTTGGGGAACGGATAGTCAGACAAACAAAAATATATTATATTTTTCTCATAATCAAGGGAAACGGAGAGAAAAACAAACAAGAATCACATATTGTTCTTTACGTTATTGTCAACCTCTGTAGAGATTCACTCTAGATAGATAATTCTCTATTATGTTTCAAGCTTCCAAATCATGGCTTCATATTCAAATATATGTTTATGTGGAATGAATGACTTATTACCCTTTTGCAAGGAATTTAGAACTTTGCATTCGGGTCTAAGCACAATCCCATCAAATAACTCCATTTTCTCTTTCTCGGGTCTCAAGAATTTAAGGCTCACAAGTGTTGAAGGACTTTTTAAAAATTCAGTGGTAGAATTTAATCTCTACAAATTTTAAATGTATTGACGTAGTTAGCATTATATATATATATATATATATATATATATATATATTAGTCGTTGAATAATTGATTTAACGGTTATCATAATTTAAATAGTTGAAAAAAAATATTCATTATTTAATGATTTTTTTCTCTTCTTTTTATTATGAAAAAATGTGCATGATCAATTTTAATTGGCGAAAATAGTATCTAAAAATACCTGCCATATTGGTGCTTATATCTATCTTTATGTATATCAATGAAACTTGTTATCTTTAAATTATAAAGGCAAAGCTCGTTTGGCCAATTTCGGAGAAAGGGAAAGAGTTATTTTCTCTATGTTTATATGTACTTAGAGATGTAAATGGGGCGGACTCTGGAATGACTTCCCTGCCTCCGTCCCCACCCCTATTTCTGTTATCTTTAAATTATAAAAACAAAGCATGTTTGGACGATTTTAGGAGAAGGGAAAAAGTTACTTTCTCTATGTTTACATACACTTAGGGATGTAAATGAGTGGAGGGGAGGGAGGCTGGGAAATGACCTCCTTGCCTCCACCCCACCTCTATTTTAGGAGGCCCCATCTCCAATTAAATGGGGAGGGGATTGGGGTAGAGTAGGGAAACACCTGTCGGTCTTTGTTATAATAGAAAATATTTAAAAAAATTAAGAAAAAGATTAATTAAACATTTTTAAATTTGTATTTTAATTAAATTTATTTTTATATGTTTCTAAATATAATGTATTATACTTAAATGTTTTCTAAGTATGCATAATATATATCTTTAAAAAATGCAAATATGTATAACATGGTAGGTTTTTATAAGTATGATAATATTTAAAAAATACAAATATGTATACCATGGTAGGCTCAGAGTGGAGAATGGAATCCACGGGCGGGTATTTTTGACATCTCCACATACACGTATGTAGTTGAGTGTGAGGACATGGCTCTCATTTTTTTTTTTCAAAGGTTTGTAACATCGTGAATACTTTAATTCTCTTAATAATATTAATACTTATTTCACTATTTTTTTTATATAAATATAATAGATTTATTAGCTTGTTTATAGTCGGACATGAGGAATAGAATAGATTTGGACCTTTGAGGTCTAAAATAAGGCATTAATCACAATTTCACCTAAGTTCTCATTTTGAGTTGAGTCGGCCTATGAATTTTTAGGGGTTTTGTGGGGTTAAGAGTATGGGTTCTTGGCTTTTTAATTTTTTTTTGGTGAAGAATTAATACAAAAAATGGTTATGGGTTTTCTAATTTTTGGGTTCCAGGGTACTTGATTATGATTTTCTTGGGATTTTTGTCTTTTGTGGGTTTGTGTGATTGGGATTCTTCTTTTCTTTTGGGTATTCTTTTCTTTCTTGAATTTTTGAAATATTCTTTTTTTAGATGATAAAACAAAGAAAAACATGATGTTACTCAATAATAAAACTCTTGGAACTAAATGTGTTGCTCTGAAAAAAAAAGAATATGCTTTGGACACAGAAAAAGAGGCATATAATATTGGTCAAGAAAACACTTTTTCAATTAAAGTTCGAAAAACCTATGAGAAATTTCTAAAAAGGTAATCCTTTTGAAAACACGTGGGTGTTATATTGATTTAGGGTTATTATTAATAATGATTTTTTTTTAAATATGTGATATAAAAAATGACAACTTATATACCTTTATAAAATTAGAACTTTTATTATAATATCATTGAATGAAAACTCTAGAGTTTTCAAATTACTCCCAACTCGGTGACAGTCGAAAAAGTTCAAAGTGAAGGAAGCAATTTGGGGATAGCGATTGAAAATTGTTCGATAATATCAAACAGTGGCTCGATTTCAGTTAAAAATTTTTAACTAGAGTCGAAATTTTTTAATTACCGAAAGAAAATTGATAAGAACAACCACGAGAGGAGATAGTAGAATTTCGACTTCAGTCTAAATTTTTTGATACTAGTCAAGCAAAAGCACTGTTGGGATCAAAATCGGTATCAGGTTGGGACCAGAACCGATGATGTTGGTAGGGTGCAAGCTGCAGGTGGTAGTAGTGGTGATAAAAATAATTTAGGTTGTTTTAAAGAAGAATGCAATTCAAGATTTGTTAGTGAACATGATATTCAAATAATTTTAGACGTGTGACATAATCATCGTATAGTTAATTTTAAAAGTATATATGAGTGAATATATATTTTTTTTTTTTCGTTACGAGAGATTGAGTAGGTTCCCTAGGTATAAATTCCCAATTGATATTTATTATGTAGCTGTCTGTTTTTTGTTTTTTCAGTATTTATTGTGTTGGATTGATGATCTTTAATATATATACATGGTTTTTAACAGTGGTAACGAGTGTTATGACGAAGGGGATGTCCTAGAGCAGAGGTTTTATACACTCGAAGAATAAATTTTATCCCCCCAAACGAAAGATCAGGCTCCTGCCTTTAGTTAGTTCTTCTTTGTCATTGCAATCGTGCAGCAGCCAAGATAAGTCTTCTAAGGATAAGGGACTCTATTACGAATTACAAGATGGCAGTTGAGTTAGATCCTACATGACTCAAAGCTGAAATTAGAGATGCTTGGGAAGTATTCAAACAAATCTTATTACCTGACTTTGCCTTTGTTGCTAGTTGAATTAGGATCCCAAAATTTTAGTCACCAAAATATATCTATGTCCTCATTAACGAGCGTTGTTTCAATTTAAGTTCAATTTTTTGTTTTTCATTATCTATTCTAAGGCACTATATGCGCTCTGATACAGTAGATTGAAGATTCTAGAAAAAAAAAAAAAAAAACAAACGTCAATGTAAACCCAAAAAAAATTGAATCCTCACCAAATTTTTAGGCAATTTATAAATTGAATATGAAAATGAAATAGTTATAATAATTTAATATTAAAATATCAATTATGAAAAATGTTTAAATGTCTAACCTCACTAAAATTTGAAAGAAAATACTTTGTTTGACTTTTTGAAATATGAAAATGTTTCAACAATAAGGTATTTTTGTTCCAAATTTTGAAAATACTCCTTTTTTTCTTTTCTATATAGTTAAAGTTTACTAGGGCCTAAACCGCCTATAACTTCAGCTGATGTTAGCTTATTGAAGAGAAACATGTTGATGCCGCTGCTAGTGCTTTGGAAATTGTTTCAAAAGCTCTATTGATTACTCAAGTTACTAAAGATGAGGGCCGATCTCTTGATCATGGTACTACCCTAATTTCTTAACTCCCAGAACTTTGGATGGCAGGACATAAGCAATTTTTTAAAGTTTTGGTCTAACTTTTTGTAAATATCTTGTAGTTGAGTAGGAGTGATGAGGTTATTCTTCTCTGTGAGAAGAGCTTGTCTTTTGCTGAGAAGAACTTCTTTGTGGTGTGTCCATCAGCGGATCTATACGGATCTACCATAGAACCTCATCCATCTTTAGGACTCAGGACATGGTCCCTTACTTCAAGGGCGAGATTTTATTGTTGCTGTTTCATTACTCGATAAGATGCAGAGTGTTGGATTGATCGAAGACAGGTAAGTATTTTAATTTGTTGCAGAGAGCACAAAGACAAACAAAATAATTGTGCTAAAATAACATAATGAATTGACATAAACTAACTCGAAATTAGTGTAGGTGATGCCGGATATACAAAAGGAAGACAACCATCGTTTGCTTCTTCGTGTCCATGTCATACTAGTAAAGGTAGCGGTTGAAAAGCATAAGAATCTTATTGTGGTGGATCGGATGGAAAAGAAAAGCACATACACAGACACTGGCTTTACGTTTGCAACAGCAACAGCTTTAATTTAAACTTGGTGCACCCAAGGAATTGGGTGGGGTGGGGTGTGGGGCGGCTGGGCTCAACATAAGGATCAATATTATTCCTCATCACTTACCAAACTTTCAAAAAAAAGATATTGACTATCAACCCATAACAACTGTGAAAGCCGTGGCTACCCCTGGAACAACCCAAGTTGTACGTGTGGGAGATAATATGGCACCAAATCAAAGTCATCCGACAAAAAGTCGTGAGCCAATTGATACAAATTCCATGATTTAAGCTCACCTAACATGAAATAAGAAATAATCATACGAAAGCAAGAAATTTAACTCTACTTGTAACCTGTAAATGAGTCTGTTGCTTGCAACAAAGTCTTTGTATTTAATTGATGAAAAAATTGCGGGATTGGTTATTACATTGGTTCATTGCCAGCTCAGAACATGATACTCCATTGTGATGTTGATTCGTTGTTATTATTAGACCTCAAGAAAATCATTAGCATTACTCTGTACCTGGTAGTGCTACTTCCACTTCCGAGTTGGTTGTTTGTTGTTGTTTTTGGCTATTTTGCCTTTCATTGTAGGAGGGTCAGGGAGCATAGATAGTTGTTCAGTGAGGGGCTTGTAGAAATAATAAGAATTTGATATCTTAATCAGCAACAAGTCTTTATGCAAAATTCAGTTAAAGTAAAAGACAAAAGCTACTTTTTCTAAAACATTGGTATTATTGTAATTTCAAAGTTTTGGAATAAAATAATTAAAATATCTGAATCTAATATTTAGGTGCTACAGTGTTAGAAAATTACTTAAAAGGACCTTTATTTTCTCTTCTTCCTCACATAAAGTCATCGAAATCTACCAAAACGTCAGCTTTTGTTGGAACTCTGCCGCGCTGCCACTGCTACCCAGATCTGATGATGCACTGGCCCGCGTCGAAGGTCTGTCGAAAGCGAAGTCAACGCCATTAGTCTCACCTCGTTTCGACGTCAGACAAAGTCGTAGCGACCTCGCGAAGATTCTACCTCCGGCGAGATTTTTTGGCCACCGGCGCGACGTCAACCTCCCTTTTCGACACCTCCAGTGTGTGTGATTTTCTTTCGTCATCGCCATTCATCTCCAAGTGGTTGCACATCAAAATTCATCTCCGGTAAATTTTTACCACTTTTACCATTTTTACGAACTATGTAAAAAGTGATATTTTCATAAATTTTTAGTACGATAATTATTTTATCCGAGGTAGATATATATAATGAAAAGGGTTAAAAATAATGAATAATTATGATTGGTAGAAGTAAAAACGGTATCCGATGTTGCGGTAATTTTTAAATAGAAAAGTGTGGTATTTTTTTAATTTAGAACAAAAAGTGATATTTTTGCAAAAGTAAATAGAGTTGGGCTAGAATATATTATTATTCAGATTTCGGCCTTGGGCTGATATTAGAAAACTGGTCGTTTCCGAAATATTATTGCAAAAATAACATTTTAACAATTAATCAGTGAAGTTGATACTTTTTCAAATTATTTTCAAAAGTGATATTTTCTAAAATAATAACATTTTCTCAATATTTCAGAAAAGTGATATTTTTGCAAATAATAAAAAAATGACATTTTTCTAAATTCCTTTGAAAGGTGGTATTTATGTAATTCTCAGATTATTGAGCGTAACTTATGCTTGGGATCTCGAAACTGAGTTCTGACTTCGAATTTGGACTTATTAAGGTCGAGACATGAATTTTGGTATACTTCGTAGTGGCATGAAAATTAGAATTTCATAGTATAAAAATTGCATCGTTTTGCGTGTCACAGATCGGTCATACACTGCGATCTGTTTTTGACAAGGCGTATGTCGAACCTAACATTTTTGAATATTCTGAATTCAATAATAACATCATTTTCTCCATTTAAAGCTCCGGTGAAAAAGTCACTTTTTCAAATAGATTTATTAGGATTCGGAAATTACCATTCGAACACCCAAGTGATCAACATGAGTTTCTTCGAGTGTTATTGACTTTGTATTATTACCATATTGAGAAAGGGGTTTAATTACCTGATTTTATATCTGTTTTTATTTATAATTTTATTAAAACTTATGTATGAAAAATCATGATTTCACGATGATTTGACAAATTGTTGAAAATTATTAGATTATATTGAGATTGGATTGTGTGAATTATTTTACATATTTTTATATCGTGATTATGAGGTAAAATAGCGATATGCTTTCCATGTTTCAGTATATTCCAGAATACTACCAAATTAAATTTTAAGGCATGATTTGATTCATGGATGCATGATTATTTTTGTAGTTCTTTTTAGTTTTTATAGGTAAATGTGAGTCTTTTATGCACAAAACTAAAAAACATTGCAAAAATATAATGGGTCAGTGTTTTTTTTCAAACGTCGTACCGTAGTTTTTAGAAAAAATATCATTTTTTAAAATGATTTTTAAAAAATACTTTTTTTAATAGTAATTTTGAATAGTGATAACTAGAAATAAAGATACTTAAAATTAAAAAAAAAAAGAGAGATAGAAGAAAAATATTTTAAATAATAATAGAAATAGGAAAGATAATAAAAATTAGAAAAAAGAGAAATACAAAAAAGAACAACAAAAGAAAAAAAAAATTATAATTAGTAATTAGTAAGCTATAACTAGTTTCAAACACAGGTAGCTAGTAAATATTTTTAAAAATGATATTTTTCTAAAAATAATTTTTAAAAATGATATTTTTCTAAAATGTGTGGTACAAGAAAATAAAAAAAAAAACTAATCCACTGTAGAAAAGGCCATGTATGGCCAAATTTCCTCAATTTCCTCTTAACGTAATGGTGGGTTCCATCAAGGGCTTCTTACAAAATTTCAGGCCTAAAGTATTAAAAATTGAAAAATTTCAGTTGAGCCTAATTTTTTGAAATATCCCAGATTGATTTTTTTTTAAATCACTTTTTGAAAGTCATTTTAGAAAAATATCACTTTTAATAACTATTTAGAAAAATATTATAATGGTACTCTAGGTAACCAGTTGAGTTAGTTGGGGTAATCAATCTAGTTACCTAAGGTAACTGGTCTTGGTTACTTCAAGTATCTTATCAATTAATAAAAAATGTTATTTTTCTTAATTTTTTTAAAAGTGATATTTTTCTAATTAAAATCTAAGATTTTATAAACATTTTCAAAATCCTGAATTTTTCAATTTTTTTTTGAAAAATTACCATAAAAAATCAAATGTCCTTATAGTTTAGGTTCAATTGAGACTAAAGGCTTTTTGATTTGAGTTTTGGACACTTTTTCCTATATTTCAAAAAATATTACCAAATTTATAACTTTTCAAAAATAATAAAAATTTCATACAATATTTTTAAGGTATTTTTCTAAATACTTTGGGAGCCTCCCAAAAATGCAATGGCATTTTAATAAATAAGTCATCAATTTTTTTTTTAATACAAGAAACTAATTTAGTTTCCTATTAGCAGAATGTTTTGTATATAAGTAAATCACAAGAAACCACAAAGTAATTTCTTTTAACGGAATATCCTGTATGTAAGTAAATCACAAGAAACTACAAACATTTCTTAGAAACTATTGTGATTTTCTTTTTACAGATTGCTCTGTAGCTAAATAAATAAGAGGAAACTACGAAGATTTCTTAGAAACCATCATGGTTTCTTTTTTGTAAAATATTATGTAGTTAAATAAATCACAAGAAACCTTCATAGTTTCCTAGAATCCTTCGTAGTTTCCTTTAGCATAATACCCTATAGCTAAATAAATCACAAAAAATCAAGAAAGTTTCTTAAAAATTATCGTGGTTTCTTTTCTATAGAATGTCAGGTTGCTAAGTAAATCACAAAAAACTATGAAAATTTCTACTTAATTGCTATTAAACAATTTCATCGAGCATTTGGTACGGAACAATTCTACTTCTAATAATTCTACACAATTTCATCAATTAGTCTAAATCATTATTCTAGCGCACTCATTAAAATTCCAAAAAAACATCTAAACTTATCTTTAAATCTGAAACTATCTTTATTTTGGAATAATAAAGCAACCATTTCCCCTTAAAATCCCAATCTCACACCCCATTTTCACAAGTTTTGTATTTCCATAGTTGTTACAATTTCACAAGTAAAACCAGAATCATCCTTAAAAAAAAAATAAAACCATAATCAGTAGTATAAAAATAAAGTAAAGATAGACCTTGATTATTTGCATGAACTTGCTGTAATTGTTATCGATGAACAATCAGAGAACGATTAAGTAAACTTCTATTTGATCGAAAGAGTTTTGTATTTTCTTTTTTTTTTTTTTTTGGGATTGTTTCACCTAAATCGAATGTCATTTCAGTCGGTAACCTAATTGTCGACCCATAGACCCACACCCTTAGTTCCCATAGACCAGATAAGTCTCTATGTACCTTCTTCCTTAGAAATCTTTAAAGGAGATCTCTTCGAGCTCTTCAATGAAGCCACTGATAATCTGAGTGTCAAAAAATTTCCCCTCAAAACACGATGTTTTCAACAAGGATCGTACATAAATAAATACTTTGGATCAGGTCGTATAATGGTGTTTATTTTTCAAAATACTGTAATGTCATTTAGCCTTTTGGTTTTGGTTTATGCATATCTTTTGTTCGGCTCAATCGAGACTATAGACTTTTTCTTTTTGAGGTCAAATCGAGACTATAGACTTTAGACGTCATGGATCCATTTAATTTTTTATTTTTCTTGAATTGGGTCATTTCATCTTTCATAACCCTGTCAAAGAAAAGTAATCTCTTATAATTATAAAGTATACAGAAAAAATCAAACGTCACATATATGAATCTCTCTCTAAAATACCATTTTTATCACATGCACTAGTTTTCTGATGATTCTGCCCTTTTCAAGGAGGTTGTCGTTTTAGATTATTTCTTTCATTCTTCTGATGCTGTCGTTTCCATAGTATTATTGTCGTTTTTGGTCACGACGATTAATGATACATTGCTGGTTGCTTCTTCATCGTTTCTTTCGTATATGGTCTCCATAGGATGCCTTTATCTTCCACTCTTTCTAAATTTGATGATGGAGTGGTTTTCATGCAATGAAATCAAAATTCTTCGAAGTGACATCTATTTTTCGTCTTTGTCATAATATCTTTATTACATGTGATGGAGCGAAATTCATGCAATGAAATCAAAATTCTTCAAATTCACATTTATTTTTTGCGAAGGAAAAATAACCATGTTGCAGGAAACTGCACCTTTTCCCATTTGATTTAACAATTTGTCTTTTTCATATCCCCTTTTCCAATGTTAAAATTCAAGTGTCGCGATTTATGTTTACATTCATGTTCCTCTTATTTACCATTCAATTTACCAAACATACACATATAGTACATATTACTTATACGCGATTACTATTTCAGGCTTAT
The DNA here is from genome assembly GCA_002914805.1 of Parasponia andersonii. Taxonomy (NCBI): domain Eukaryota; kingdom Viridiplantae; phylum Streptophyta; class Magnoliopsida; order Rosales; family Cannabaceae; genus Trema; species Trema andersonii. The sequence goes on from JXTB01000418.1 coordinate 268,671, forward strand.
GATTATCACAATTCACAACATTGCACATACAGGAAAATAAAAACGCACCTAATACGAATAAATAATTTAATTGAAAAAAAAACTATTAATTCATATATTGTCATATTTCACAACTGATAAAGATGGACTAATTTAATTGAAAAAAAGAAACCCACTAATTCATATATGCATATTTCACAACTGATAAAGATGCACAGGGAGTCGGGGCTCCATAACCGCAACAAGTGGGAACTTCCGAACCGTTGCCAGCCCGTAAACCTCCTCCATGCCCAGATTTTCAGCTCTCATAGTATCAGGCAACTTCCACGTAAACCCATGCAACAAGTTGGCCAAGCTAGACCTTATCATCTTCAGTCCCAAACTATACCCAGGGCACATCCTCCTACCTGACCCGAATGGCAACAGCTCAAAGCTCTGCCCCTTTACATCCACAGCCTTCTCCAAGAACCTCTCTGGTCGAAACTCCTCCGGCTGGTCCCACACTGACGGGTCTCTCCCGATGCTCCACGTGTTTATGAAGACCGGAGTGCTTCGGCGGATGTCGTAACCGCTGACGTGCCAGTCCTCGAGAGCTAGATGTGGGGCCAGCAAAACGGCTACGGGGTGCTTCCTCATGGTCTCTTTGACTATTGAGTCAATGTAAGGAAGGTTTGGGATGTCTCTCTCTTCCACCCACCTGTGTTGTCCGATGACTCTGTCGAGTTCCTCGTTCGTTTTTTCTATGAGATTTGGTTGTTTTATGAGTTCAGACATTGCCCATTCCACGGTGGTTGCGGAAGTGTCCGTGCCTCCAGCTATTAAGTCCTATATATGATCAATTAATATTCGCTGACAAAAATGTCATAATATATATATATATATATATATATATATATTGATATACAGGTATGTTAATCGTGCTTGTCAATTTATTGCAACTGGCATTAGTCATGGCCCATTAGTTACATTTCAACTAGAGCTACCCTACTAGTGCCCAATAATATATATATAAGGTGTATTTAGTCAATAAATTAGAATCATATATGTCTTACATGAAATATAAATCTTTTACGAATTGATACGCACGTCATATATTATTAAATACTCTTTTAATTAAGGGTATCACATTCTAAGTTAGGGCATAGTACATAATTCATTGTTTTCTCTATGGGAGATTGCTACTGATTAGGTCTTGTACTATTTTTTTTTTCAAAAATTTAAGAATGAACCGAACTTGCACCAGAGTTCTAATAGGGTTATGCTGGTGGTCACAGACGTTATAGCTGTCAGTATATTGTTTGCCTCATCCACTCCAAAATCCCTTCATGATTAAAGTTTGATAATTTATTATTTCTTAAAAAATGTTTTATAGCATATCCAGCAGTTTGAAATAACCTTTACTTCTTGAACAAAAGTATTAGAAGATATTCATAAGAAAGTTATTGACTACATACTTCATTAAAACGATCTTCTCTATATACTTCGTTAAAAAAATCTTCTTAATAAAAAAAAACCTAAAAAATACATCCACATATTTCTAAAAACAATTTTTTTGAGTTCTAAAATTTTTTTAGAAGTCATGACAAATATTGCTGTGCGCCTTTATATTGTGAAAGCAGCTTCACCCCTCTTATGTAGCAATTCACTTTTTTGCCTTTATTGTGAAAGCATCATCAACCCTCTTATGTAACAATTCACTTTTTAGCCACATAAGATATTGATAACAGGATAACCAATAATAGATCACTGATCATAGGTCTAGCATATATGGTTACATGCATCAAAACTTCGCCTAACTTTTGGCTAGTGGACAAAAGTTGGAGACCACTGCTTTGAAAGTTTGACATGTTATTATCATTATTATTATTTTTTATTTTTTTTAAGGGAAGCTTGGACATGTTTGTTAGTTTGTTTCTCTAAGGCACAAACCGGGAGTTTTATTAGATATCCATATTAATTATAGCAGTGCAAAATATGAAAATTAAACCCAAAACCAAGCAATCGTACCCGAATGAACCCCTTGACACCATCATAATTCAGCTTAACTTCAAGGTCTGGATTCTCAGCCAGCTCCAATAGCAAATCCACCATGTCCTTGGGTGCAAAATTACCGTTCTGTTCCTTTCCTCTCTTTGCCTTGTGTTCATCAAGAACTTGCTGATGAAACCTGTCAAACCTTTTCTTCAAAGCCTTCATTCTCTTCTCATAACCCTGCAAGTCCAAGAACCTGAGCCACGGAATCCAGTCCCCAATATTCAACACCCCATTAAGCAAAAACAACTCGCCCAACATCTCCTGAAACTCTTCCAGCTTCACCAACGACGACGATGTCGTTTCGGTCTCTGGCTCGGTAAAGTACTTCTTACCCAAAACGATTCTACTTATAACGCTTAGAGTCACGCGCGAGAGCTGGTCTTTGAGCACAATGGGTTGACCCGACAAGGCGTAAATTCTCGAAACGAAGTCGCGCCTTTCCTCAACACGGATGTACTCGTAGGAGTCGAGTCGTTTGGAGCTGAAGAGCTCGGTCAGGTAGATCTTACCGCCCTGACGCCAATAAGGGCCGTAAGGGGCCCAAGTGATGTTTGAATAGTTGTAAGTAGTGTACTTTCCGGCGGCTGTTTTGGGCCTTGAGGCGAAGATATGGTCGTGTGTTTTGAGAAAGTGTCTAGCCATTTCGGCAGAGGAGGCAACTACGACCGGTAAGGACCCGAACTTGAGTTGCATGATGGGACCGTATTTTTGGGCTAGTTTGTGGAGGGACTGGTGTGGGAGGGGACCGATGAGGTTGAGGTTGCCGATGAGAGGCCATGGTTTGGGACCTGGAGGGAGTTTGGGGAGGTGGGTTTTTGGAAAGAGTAGCAGTTTTGAGAGAATGATGGTAAGAGAGGCTAGGGTTGCCAAGATGGCAAAGACCGAGGGAGGATCAGCTTCCATTTTCAGGGTGACTGTAGTGTGTCATGTACGATGCTTTGGTTGGTTTTCGAAGTTTGGGTGGTGGTGTATTTATGGTTGAATGTAAGGAGCCATATATATAGCGCTGCAAAGGCCGGGGTACCTGTGGACTTATTTGGCGCTTTAGCCTCACACACCTGTAGCAGTTTTGTACCTTCGTACAAATTTAAAAGTACAGGCTCATCTCTATTAGTATCCTTCAGTATTTTCAAAGCAATTATACTTTATAGTTTAGACACTAGCAATTATTTGATAAAATGTCTATTAGAATATACGAATAGACCCCTCAACTATATGAACAAGGAACTTTAATGGTAACTATATATTGAAATGAACCTAACCCCACCATCTGATAAAGTGTCATGAGTATCTTTATGGGTAATATAAATGATGCGTACAATGTACATACTGTGGTACAAAAGGGCATATGTGTGCTAGCACCATAATTAATATAGATGCAAGATTGATATGTAATTTAAAAGTCTACATTTATATTTATTAGAGTACGGTGCAACCAGAATTGCGTCATAATATTTTCCATTCTCAACTCGTGTTAATAGGGTTTTTGAATCTTAATAGGTATTAAATGATTTTGGATTGCTTACTTTTATTTATTTATTTATTAGGAGTTCATTTACTTAATCATTTTTGTTTTGACCTTGATAGGAATAAATATGTTTATGTTTATGTTAGATTACCGATCTATCTCAAAAATTTAATCTATTAGGAGGTAAGTTAACAACAACAACTGTACTATTCTTTAACATTCTCAGTTTACTTGTGGTCTAGAAAAACTGTAAAGTACTCAATATTTATGGGAAACACGTTATTTTAAATAATAATTACAAATATACGGTCCCTGCTTTTCATACAGTAAATTTTAGAAAAATGACATAATTTATTCTAAAAGGTTCTTTGTCTTCTTTTCTTTCCTCTTTCATTTGGAAAATCTCGGTCCCGATTCGGGGTGGCGGGTGGGATTTGGCTACTGGTTTTGAAGCTCATCTCGCCGAACCCAGATGCCCAATAAGCCGATCTTCTCGTTTTCCTCAATCTCGCTGTCCACGATGAACGGTCAGTCCCAACTACGATCGAACAATCTATCCTATGACCTCAAGTCTAAGTTTCGTAAAGCAAGCCACGAATCTTAAAGCATAAGCATCCCTCTTGAGCTCAATCCCTAATTTGTTCAGTAAATTCTATCACTTGGAACGGTAGATCTTGTTACCTACAAGTATGTCATGATGAGCTTTTGTGTTTAGCCCATTTTGTTTTATTAGGAGGTGTCTCATCAGTTTCCACTAGTACCCAACAAGTATCTATATCTTTAAAAATGATTTAGCTTCTGTATGATCTGTTTTTAGTTTTTGGAGTTTTAATTAATCTTGCCTTGGTTGTATTTTCAAAATTATTAGTGGGTTTGTGTCAAATAGAAAAAAGTGTATTGGAATTATAATTTTATTCTATAATAGATTGCATTAGAAAGTAGTAGTTTTGTCTAGTGTTATTTCTATAAAAATAGATTAATATATTGCATTAGAACGTAGTAGTTTTGTCTGGTTGTTATTTCTATAGAAAATAGATTGATATTGTATAATAGATTGCATTCCAAAAGAGTATTGGAATCGACTTTTGAGCATTTTGGCCTTTAAAAGCATTTTCTGATTATTGTTTCTGGGTTTAAGTAAAATGGTTTGAAATTGAAAAAGGTTATCGGATATGGCCGAAGTAGTCATATATGCCCTTGACATGAAGAATTCTAAATCCATGTAAATTTTTTATTCAATTAAATTAATAATTTATTGGTGCTTGTTATGTTTTTATGCAAGGAACTGATACTAGACAAGGACAACCGATAAGCTTCTTGATTAATTCTATTATATGTTTGCACAAATAACTTAACTGTTAATTGTCTTAATGCAGTTTCTTATTCGCATTGCAATATTTTGATTTTACTGCAATACCAACATCTATGTAATTTTTGTGGTTTCATCTACATTTTTCTTTCAAGTGATTCATTGGCTTCATGTGTGTATGTTCATTGTGATTATTCAGAGGATATATTGGATTAATGATGGAGAGACCAACTGAATAGACAATATTTTGTTTACATACCAAGCTATTAGAACTTGAATGGACGAATCTTAAGATCGTTTAGTTTTTAGTTTTTTTTTTTTATATATATATTTTTTTTTGGAATACACTTTTTGTAAAAACTCAGTTTTAAAAAGAGCATTTTGGTTATTTTAATGAATTTCGGAATTAAATAATAATGTATTTGACCTAATTGGAATTTGGGTTTGACTGAAGAGTTTTATAAAAGTAAGGGTTGTTTTACAATTTCAAAGGACTAAATTAAAAGAAATTATCGAAAGTGTGGTAAAATTGAAATTTTAAAAATTGATAATGCCCATTACTACCCGACCACGTGCGCCACATCCCCTTTTCCTCTTGCTCTCTCTCTCTCCTCCCCCACAACTCTCTCTCTCTCTCTGCTTTCCCTCGTTCAAACAGCCGCCAGGCCCGTTGCTGGCTAACAGCACTCTGGCCGTAGAGCACCCATGCCATTAACCCAGACCGGATTGACATGGTGCCAACATGTCATCGCTACTCTCCCCGGGCCATTAGAGCATCACACAACTAGCACGGAGGCGAGGAAACTACGAAGGAAATCAACTCCAATCGCCATTTCCAGCAACAAAAAAATCCTGAAACTGGTCTTATTCGATTCGTCTTGTCGAAGGCAATCTACTGGTATGCATTTCATAGCCCCTATTTTACGTGAATCGAAATCTGCCATTTGTGAACAATATTAAGGTTTTTAGTTTTAAATGTTAACTTTTCAGTTCGATTATTAGATCATGAAATAATTATTATATTTGTGATGTACTCTTGAAATAGTGAAGTTGTGAAGTTTGATATATATATATATATATATATATATATTGACTATGTTTGATATTAGGTACAAAAAAAGAAATCAGACAGCTCTGATTTCGTTTCTTTTTGTATGCCCTGTGCTGAGTTTCTATTCGACCCCAAGTTGGACAAATTATATGTCTGACCTAGCAAATTTGGGAGCTAGAATTTCAGTGGTGAGGTCCGTTCCTTAATTTGAGACTCCTTGGAAAATTGATGTTTCAAAGTAATAAATCGAAGGTTTGAAAACGATCCCTGACCTTCTAAACGATACTGAATGCGTTCTTTAGAGTTGTATTGCTACTATATCGAGATAGGGGACTCAATTACCTATTTGCTATACTTTTTTGTATAAAGATTTGATTTTGTGACATATTGTGAAAAATGTGAGTTTTATAGTTTCGAATGATTACACCAATTGCCTAATAGATATAAGTTGAGTGTAAACTGTTGTGGTATACTGGTATATGCTTTCATGTAAGTCTAGATATTGTGATTGTTTTTATGAATATTCGAATATGTAACATATTGTGAATAATGTACTTATTACGGATTTTGGATGAATATATAAATTATCCGGTGAAATTGAGATGATTGTGGAATATGCTTTGTGGTTTTTAAGTGCTTTCTATGTAGGCTGGAATTGGTCCAAAGTACAGTAGTTATGCTGCTGGTTTTTTCAGAACAGAAATAATAAATATGGTATAATAATTCAAGTGTAGTAGTCGTGGTGGGTGCTTTAGGACTACACTAGAGGTACGTCAGCGTCACGAGATATATAGTTGGTGGTTGGACACTACTAGTATAGTGTCCATAAATCTACGTGGGGCTTTCTAGTTGGTAGGGTGCACCCTAGACCATTGGTTCTAAAATAATAGACTCACATAGAGGTTCAGGATTCATGGCCATGTATAAAATTGAGCTAGGGATTTGAGTTCGAGATTTGAACTCAGGGTATTGATTCACACGGTGCATGTCGTTCTGGGATGAGACAAGGCAATATGAGTTCAGGATATTTGAATTGGTCCATATTATGAACAAGTTACTTTTCTGATTGCTCCCACCCAGTAGGTGTAAACATTCGGTGTCCCTTTAGTCCAACGGGCAAGGCACATGGGTGTCCATCCGATAATTCAGGATTGGAAATCAGCAACAGTTATTACCTCTGCCATGGTTACTTCCACTTAATAGGTCTAGGTATAGTGCCCCTCCGGTTCAGTAGGCGAGACATTAAAGTATTCCTTTGGTATTCTGAGATCGGTAATCAAGAAGAGAATTATTTTGACTCTGTGATGAGATTATGTGAGCTCATGAATATCGAGCTAGTTAAGGAAACATACAAGTTTTCTTGTATACATTGCTTACATACTTCTACTTGTGAAATTTCTAGAATTGACTTATTACTATAAATTTATAACTATTTTTCAGTATAGCTAACCATGTAGGGATTTAATAAGGAAAATATTTTTCAAAAATGGTAAATTGAGTTTACGAGTGGGCTCTTAAGCTCACCCCTTTATTTCCTCCCCTTTCAAGTGTTGTTTGTTTGGGATAAGATTTCTATTGGATTGACATGTTGTTAATTTATGTTTGTGGCCTTCCTTGAGTTCTAGTTGGTATTCAAACTTTACTCCTTTTCATTCTTAAGTAAACTGTTTGGCCAGATTCCATGTATTATGTTAAGTGAATATATGAGGATATTTTTACTACTATTTGAGGACTTGACATTTAAAAGGGATATTATAGTTTCTAAGGAGCATGCTTTCAAATTTATCAATACCTAAGATTTGGTAGTTTTTCTTTAAAAAAAAAAAACTAGTTTTAAACAAACGAGTGAAATAAATTTATGGACTTTATATTTAGAAGAATAAGAGTTTTATAGACTATCTTATTTTCACCAATATAATAAGATTTCTTTTTTTTTTTTCTTTCTTTTTTCTTCAAAGATACTTTTGCTCCTATTCATTTCGAGTCTTCCAGTTTAACCTTCCTAAGGTGAAATCCTAATGTGTTAGGGATGGTGATTTCCTAGAAACTTTAGTCTCAGGAGTATTAGGCTGACATGAGACTAGCGAGTCCTATCCTTAATGGTATTCCTTTGATCGAATGGACGTTCGTTCTTATACCTCTTCATCCATTCAAGATGTGAGCTATATGTACCTTGTTTGTTCCAAGATAGCAGCCCAATATTTTTACATCTAGGTTGTTGTGTTTTGATCTTCTTGTGGATTATTTATGTATTATCCCTCGGGTTATAATTTCACTTTTGTTTGACGTCCTTGATTATGGTTGTTTTCCATGACTACTTGTGCTTGTAGGGCTGTACTGTTGCCTTCTTGAGGCTGTTATGCTGTGATCACTCGGTTTGAGTATTTGGTAATATTCTCATACATTCCTTATCATGCATTGATGGTACTTTTTCCTTGGCATATAACCCATTGGTTGAGTAGTTGATTTGGTACCTTAGATTTTGCTCAAACTTAATATTGACTTACTTTAGTTTCACTAAGTTTGTAATTGTGGTTCTTGGGTTGAGAATTCTTGAATTAAAGTTTGTGTGAAAACCATTGGGACGAGTTTGATTTCTTAAAGAACCCTTTGGTGTGGCCCAGTAGAGTATTTGTATAAATTTTTGAAGCTATATGTATATTTTTATGGGTCTAATTTATCATACCCTTGTTATAGGTCCCATGGAGAGTAAGACATGGTTATGGCTTCGATTTATAACCCTGTTTGGTTGGACTTTTTTGTTATAACTTTGCTTGCCTTGATTGATAATTGGTGAGACTTGAGTCATGTATATTAGTGCATCATAATTTTGTTGAGAACTAAATTGTCACTTTTCGACTTATGGGGCGTATACATACCATTAATTGATTAGTTATATGTAAATATCATTTTCATAAACTTATAATATTTCTTTAACAAACTTAGTGAGGTTTAATGTTTCTTTCACCTTCTATGACTATAGTTTTAGACTTACCCACTCTAGTGCTTTCTAATGAGCATTATGCTTCTTTTTCTCACTTAAAATGTTTTACCTTAAAAAAAGGGTCTCAAATAGTTACTAGAGTGTGATATTTAAAAATATGTATGTAAATATTCAACATTCAAAGTGATCCTGACTAAGATTTCCTTTGCCTTAAAAATCTTATATAAAAACTTCTTAAAAATGTTCTAGAATCCGAAAGAAATTTTCATTGTATTTCGGTTACAATTAAGGTAATACCAAGATATTTTGTTGGCTATGGAAGCATGGTTGGATATTGTAGTTTATTTGGTGTTTCTATTCCTAGTTTGTTTATCCAGTTTTATAGGTGGATTTTGTGCATAAATTGTCATTTGGTTGAACTATTAGGAGATTGTAAAAAACATATTCATGCATCACTTCTTGGCAGTAGTAAATTGAAGTCAATTTTTCATATTCATGAATTGAAGTTATTGTTTCTTCCCTTATATTGCATACATTGTACTTGGAACTTCACATAATTTGTTGATATTGAAATGGCTTGTATCATAGTTTGATCTGAAATGTGTATAAAATTTGCCATAATGATGTGGCTGACAATATTTGGAATGAGTTTACTCATAAAGTTGCCTAGAAAAAGTTAATTACTTTTATTATTATATTTAAAGAGATACTTAAAATTCAGGTTTGGTTTGCCAATGACCAAGGTAAAATCTTATTATGAACTAGTATAGTATTTCTATATGCCCCTAATTTTTGGATTGCCTATTTTTAAATTATTTTTTATTTTGAAGTGAAACAAGATTAAATGAGAGACATGTATCGCTATAGAGATAACCTATTCTCTTGAAACCTTGTGTCTCGAGCATTATAATATTGTTAATAGTTTATTTGCATTTTAGGTATAGAGTCATTTCTAAATAACTTTTTCCTATACCAAAGATCTAGAAAGTATTTTGGGGTGATTGACGATTTGAGATTATTATTATAATCTTATATTAGGCAAAGAGACCTTGAAAGTCCCTAGGTTTAATTGTGGCATGAGTTAATACACTATAATATTGTCTTGGACAAAATGAATTGGAAAATCTTTGGGTTTTATATGTTATATGGACATTTGCATTTCAATACTTTGAAATGAAGGTTTGCACTTTGAACTCATTGTGCTATATACTCTTTTGTTGGAGAATTCTATTCATGGTGATTCTAGTCTTATTCTTGACTAGGAATGTTTTGTGTTCATAATTGTTTCTAATCTCTAAGCTTATTTAACGTGGGTGGTGTGACACAAGAATTTTTGGTTTTCATCTGAAACCCTATTTGAGTATATTTTTATGCTTGTAAAGGAATCTAGTTAGAGTCTTTGGATTCAGTGATTGTTTAGGACCAAGTTTAATTATAGGCAAATAGAATTGCCCCAGTGTATTATTGATCTGGTATGGCTTGAGGGACGGTATTGTGTGTACCTAACATTTGATCGACTATATTATTTTGGTACCTAACAATCAGTGTTCTTGTTATAGAAGTCATGTATTCTCGATCAGGTGCTCACTCTCCTTCTCACCGTTACTCCTTGCCACTTTACTTATACTTCTTGTTGTGCTTGAATTTCGAGATAAAATTCTTTTAACGAGAGAAGGATGTAAAAACCCAGTTTTAAAAAGGGCATTTGGTCATTTTAAAGAATTTCAGAATTAAATAATAATGTATTTGACCAAATTCGAATTTGGGTTTGACTAAGAGTTTTTATAAAAGTAAGGGTTGTTTCACAATTTCAAAGGACCAAATTGAAAGAAATTATCAAAAGCATGGTAAAACTGAAATTTTTAAAACTTGATAATGCTCGTTACCACCTAGCCACATGGGCAGATCCCCACTTCCTCTTCCTTTCTCTATCTATCTATCTATCTATCTCTCTCTCTCTCTCTCTTCTTTTCTCTCTCTCTCTCTCTCTCTCTCTCTCTCTCTCTCTATCTCTCTCTCCCCTCCTCCTGCCACGCGACTTTTCCTCCTTACTCTCCCTCGGTCGAATGACCACTAGCCTCGTTGTTGGCCGATAGTACTCTGACTGTGGAGGACCCACGCCCTTAGCACAGACCAGACCGGCGTGGCTTTAATAGGTCGCCACTGCTCTCTCTAGGCTACTGGAGCATCACATCACTGGCGAGAAGGCGAAGAAGCTACAGAGGAAATCGATTCTAATCATTATTTTCGATAGCCAAAAATCCTGAAATTAATCTAGTTCGATTCATCTCGTTGAGGGCAATCTATCAGTATGCAATTCATTGCCCTATTTTTGCCCGAATCAAAATATGTCATTTTGAATAATATTAAGCTTTTTAGATTTAAATGTTGACTTTTCAATCCGATTGTTGGATCGTGAAATAATTGGTATATTTGTGATGTACTCGTGAAATGGTAAAATTTGATATTTATATTGACAATTTTTATTATGAAACAAGAAAAATAAAATCAGACGGCTCTGATTTCGTATCATTTTGTATATTATATGCTTGATTTCGGCCCGACCTAAATCGGATAAGTTTTATATCTAACTTAGCTAATTTGAGTGCTAGGAGTTTAGTGGTGATGTCCATTTCTTGATTTGAAGCTCTAAGAAAAACAATATTTCACAGCAAGAAATTGAAAGTCTGAAGAAGGACCCCGAACCCTCCGAACAACACCAAACGCTCTCCTCGGAGTTATATCGCTACTCTATCGAGGTAAAGGACTCAACTGCCTATTTTTCATACATTTTTGCATAAAGATTTGATTTTGTAATATATTGTGAAAAATATGGATTTTATGGTTTCAAATAATTACACGAACTACCCGATGGATATGAGTTGAGTGTAAACTATTGTGGTATACTGGTAGATGCTTTTCATGTAAGTCTAGATGTTGGGATTATTTTCATGAATATTTGAATATATGTGTGCTTATTACGGATTTTGGATGAATAACTACCTGGTGAAATTGAGATGATTATTGAATATATTGTGTAGTTTATAAGTGTTTTCTATACAGGTTAGAATTTTGAGATTTGTCCAAAGTACAACAGTTATACTGTCGGTTTTCCAATAGCAGAAATGGAAAGTATTGTGTGGTAATTCAAGTATAGTAGTTCTGGTGAATGTTTTAGGACCACACCAGGGGTACTTGGGTGTCATAAGAAATATAGTTGGTAGTTAGACCCTACCATTGGTGTAGAGTCCATAAATCTACATGGGGCTTTCTAGTTGGTAGGGTGCCCACTCTAGACCGTCGATGCTAAGATAGTAAACCCACATAAAGGTTCAAGATACATGGCCATGTGTAGAATTGAGCTTGGGATTTACGTTTGAGGTTTGAACTCAGGGTCTTTATTCACATTGTATGTGCCGTTCTGGAAGGAGACAAGGTAATTGAGCTTAGAGCATTTGAGCTAGTCCATATTATGAACAAGTTTCTTTTCTGGTTACTCCCACCCGACAAGTATAGATATTAGGTACCCCTCTGGTCTAACAAGCAAGGCACATAGTTGTCCATCTGAATTTGGGATTGGTAATCAGGCAGAGGTCATTATCTCTCCCCTAGTTACTCTCACTCGATAGGTGCAAGCGTACTATGCTCCTCTGATTCAGTAGGTAAGACATTAGAGTATCTCTCTGGTATTTTGAGGTCAGTAATCAGGAAGAGAGCTGTTATGACTCCGTGACGAATGATGAGGACAGAGCAAGCATGAGAGTATAGAATGCAGATCCTATTCAAGTTTCCATTGGTCCAGTTATAAAAGCACGTGCAAAGAAATTCCAAAATACATTAAGCGGGTTGATTCAAGGGATTTAGGTTCAAGCATATACATGGAGGCCAATTGAAGGAGATGAACAAATTTCTAAGCCCATAACAAGCTTGGTTCAAGTTCAAGAAAGTCCATAGATGCACATAATAGTGAAATTAGATTTGTAAAGACTTGAACGCCAAGTTATAACTTACTTTCCTATTTTGGTAATTAGATTTCCAAAATAATTTATTTGTTTGTTTCTTTTCTTTAGTGGGGTGGAATAGGCTGATTAGTGGCATGTAAAGTCAGAATTGTCTCCCTTTTAATTAGGGCCAAATTTAGCTTAGCTATTAGGGTTATTTTTCCTACTTTCTTTTTCTGGTTTGTGTAAGTTACCCATAGGTGTTTTTGGGGTTTTTTTAGATTGAAATTTTTGTGGCCCTTGGCCTATGTATTGTATACTTTTTATTTAATAAGAGTAGATTATAATTCATTAAAATTGAGAGTGATTTTTCTTTAGTTATTTAAGAACTTATTCAAACTTATCAGATTTCTTTGTGGCGTTCATCCTTTGACTTATCAATCGAGTTTTCATCCTTGATTGTGGCGTCTTCTTATATACCAAGATTCACATCTCTTTATAGGTGTTGGGTCGAGATTTTTCATCCGAATCTGATTGTAGAACGATCCTAGGCATCATTCTTGTTTTAGGTTTCATCATAAGTTGGCGGAGTTCTTATCATTTGGTATCAAGAGCCGGATTCTAGTCTCAAGTTTATTCTATCCTTTATCTTTTTTTTTTCAAGTCAAAACCAGTCTATATTCCTTCTTCTTTATTTCATCTAAATAGACCAAAAAAAAAGAGTAACCAAACTTATCTATTCTAGTTGTAGTGATTCTTCCTTGACTGCTTTTGAGTCTGAATTTATTTTTTTGTTTCAATTCGGTGTAATCTTTGTATTCTTCAGTCAATATTTAGTTCCTGATTAAAAAAAAAAAAGAGGATTCAGAACCCAAAAAAAAAAAAAAGAAGAAGAAGAATCTGTAGCTAAATTAGAGGGTTTTGAGTGTACTTTAGTAAAATGGCTGTAACTTTTGATCTGGGAATCGAAACGATTATTATTATATATCAAATCAAAGTTTATTCCGAGATCTATGACTGCCTACCATTCACCCTAGATTTCGAGCCTAAAATCCATCATTTTCATCACTTTTTGAGCCTTCAAAATTTTATCTACGTGAGTTTGTTATTTTCTTGTTCCGTGTGAACCTAGGGTATGAATTGTTAGTTTCTATGCTAATCCAATTCGTGAATCCTTTCTTGTCAATTTTCAGAAAATTTTATTCTAGATTGCAACATTAAATCCTAATCTAGTTAGTGAGTTTGTTGTGGATTGTTGCTAAGAAATACTGATTATTTCTTTGAATTAGTTTGATAAAAACTTTTGAGAAATTACGAGTGGAAAAAAGCCAGAGTGGTGAGCACATAAGAGGGTAAAAGCCAATCTGATATTTTTGTGAAACACAAGTGAAATTGAGCGATTCATTATTGAGTGAAACACGCAAGAGAGTATGTGAGGTCCTTTCTTTTACTAACTTTGTTTTATAACAAACATGTCAGACAACAAGGACAAAAATAATTCTAGAAATACATCTAGTGTGGGTGATCCAAAGCTTTTCATGGAAGCCCTAATTGGCAAGATGAGGAGAGTGATGAGAGCAGAGATAGAGCAAGTTCATGAGCAGATAGATAAGATAGAGAATACATGTGTGGGGTAGCCACAACTCGCTCCTAATGTGTGTAGAAGAGAGAGATTCCAACCTAGGGAATTGAGCGTTGAAGATGAAGAGTATTATGGAGATACTTTTAGTGATGAAGATGATCGGGATTCCATTATTGGTAATAGGAGGAATGTTGGGTAATTTGGAGGAGCTAGGAATCAAGAAGATAATTCTTTGGATAGTATTAAGATGAAGATTTTGTCTTTTCAAGGCAAGAACAATCCAGAAGCTTACTTCGAGTGGGAGAAGAAGGTAGAATTAGTATTCAATTGCCATAATTACTCTGAGAATAAGAAGATAAAGCTTACTGCCATTGAATTTTCCGATTACGCCATTGTTTGGTGGGATCAGTTAGTAATGAATAGGAGACGAAATATAGAGCATCCAATAAAGACGTGGGAGGAGATGAAAACTATGATGAGAAAGCAGTTTGTTCTAAGCTACTACAATTAGGAATTTTATAACAAGTTGCAAAGTCTTAGGCAAGGTAACCGAAGTATAGAAGAATATTATAAGGAGATGGAGACTGTTATGATTCGAGCGAATATAGAGGAGAATCGAGAGGCTACAATGTCTAGATTCTTCGTTGGTTTGAATCGAGAAATTGTTAATGTGGTGGAATTGCAACATTATATGGAGTTGGAGGATATGGTACACATGGCAGTAAAAATTGAGAACCAACTCAAGAGGAGGGACAATACACGTCTAAGCCAAAGTCCAAGTACATCCGCTTGGAAATCGAATCAATGGAAGATGGATGAGAGACAACCTACGATGAAGCCAAAAACTAAGCAGAAGCAAGAAGTGATCAGCCATGTAAAACAAGGTAAATCTAATTCTTCTACATCTAGGAATCCTGATATCAAGTGCTTTAAATGTCAAGGCAGAGGTCACATAGCTAATCAATGTCCAAACAAAAGAGTTATGGTGTTGCAAGATGACAGTGAGATTGAAACCGAAGATGAAGATGACATCGACCATATACCACCATTGGAGGATGCTGATGAAGAGGAATACCCTACTTGATGAGGACACGATAAGCACGAAAGCTTGGAATGCGGATCCTATTCAAGTTCCCATTGGTCCAGTTACAAAAGCACATGCTAAGAGATTCAATAATGCATTAAGTGGGCTGATTCAAGGGATTTGGACTCACGCATGTACGTGAAGGCCCGTTGAAGTATGAACGAATTTTTAAGCCCATAACAAGCTCGATTCAAGTTCAAAAAATTCCATAGGCATGTATGCAAGGGAAATCTAATTTGTTAAGGCTTGATTGTCAAGTCATAGCTTACTTTCCTTTTTTGGTTATGTAGTTACAAATTAGAAGTTTCCCAAAATGATTAATTTGCTTGTTTCCTTTTCTTAATTGACATGTAATAGGCTGAAAATTTAGGGATTAAAAATCAAATTGATTCCATTTTATTTTAGGCCGAATTTAAGATAGTTATTAGGTGGTAATTTTCCAACTTTCCTTTTCTGGTTTGGGTAGTTACCTCAGGTGTTTTAGGGCATTTTTTGACTGGAATTTTCATGGCTTAAGGCCTATATATTGTACACTTTTCATTCAATAAGGGCAGATTACAATTCATTAAAATTAAGAGCAATTTCTTTTTGATTCTTCGAGAGCATATTCGAACTTATCATATTTCTCTGTAGTATTCATCCTTTGACTTATCAATCGAGTTTTCCATCCTTGATTGTGGCTTCTTCCTTTATACCAACTTTCGCATCTCTCTATAGGTGTTGGGTCGAGGTTTTTTATACAAATCTGATTGTAGAATGGTCCTAGGTATCATCCTTGTTTCGGGTTTCGTCACAAGTTGGCAGGGTTCGTATCATTTGGTATCAAGAGCCAGATTCTAGTCTCAGGTTTAATGTATCCTTTATCTTTTCCTTTTTTGTCAAAAACCAGCCTTTATTCTTCCTTCTTTCTTTCATCTAAATCGTCCAAAAAAAAAAACGTAAACTTTTATCTGTTCTAGTCATAGCTAAATTCAGATTCCTCCTTGTTTGCTTTTGAATCTAAATTTATATCTTTGTATCTTTCAGCTAGCCTTTGTGTTTTCAATTATTATCTGGATTCTCAATTTAAAAAAAAAAAAAAAGAATCCCGAAAACAAAAAAAAAAAAACAGAAGAATTATTGACTAAATTAGGGGATTTTGAGGGTGGTTCTGTAAAACGGTCGTAACTTTTGATCCAAGTATCAAAATGACTATTATTATATATCAAATTGAAGCTTATTCTGAGCCCTACAGTTTGAACTGACTACGTACCATTCACTTCAGCTTTTGGGCCCAAAATCTGTCATTTTCATCACTTTCTGAGCCTTCAAAATTTTGTGTGCAATTTCATCACTTTCGCTTTCTTTGCTTGTCAATTTCCAGAAATTGTTATTCCAGGTTATTACATTAAATCTTGATTTTGTTGTTGAGTTTTTTGTGTGGATTGTTGCTGAGAAATTCTGATATTTGTTTAAATTAGTTTGATAAGAACTTTTGAGAAATTACGAGTGGAGAAAGACAAGAGTGGTGAGCACACAAGAGGGTAAAAGCCAATCTAATATATTCGAGTGAAACACGAGTGAAATTGAGTGATTCATTAATGAGTGAAACACATGAAAGAGTGTGTGAGGTCCTTTCTCTTCTAACTTTATTTTGTAGCAAACATGTCAGACAACAAGGACAGAAACAATTTTGGAGATATATCTGGAGTGGGTGATCTGAAGCTTCTCATGGAAACCTTAATTGGCGAGATGAGAAGAGTAATGAGAGCAGAGATAGAGTGGGTTCATGAGCAGATGGACAGAATAGAGAACTCACATGTGGAGCAGCCACAAATCACTCCTAATATGCGTGGAAGAGGGAGATTCCAGCATAGGGAAGTGAGGGCTGAAGATGAAGAGTATTATAGAGATACTTTTGGTGATGAAGATGACTGAGATTCTATAGTTGGCAATAAGAGATACGGTGGGCAGTTTAGAGGAGCTAGGAATCGAGAAGATAATTCACTGGGTAGTATTAAGATGAAGATTCTATCATTTCAAGGCAAGAACAATCTAGAAGCTTACCTTGAGGTGGAGAAAAATGTTGAATTAGTATTTGATTGCCACAATTACTCTGAGATTAAGAAGTCAAAGCTTGCTGCCATTGAATTTTTTGATTATGCAATTGTATGGTGGGATCAGTTGGTAATGAATAGGAGAAGAAATAGGGAGCATCCGATAGAGATGTGGGAGGAGACGAAAACAGTGATGAGGAAGCGATTTGTTCCAAGCTACTACTACTGGGAATTGTATAACAAGTTACAAAGTCTTAGCCAAGGTAATCAGAATGTAGAGGAATATTATAAGGAGTTTGAGATTGCTATCATTCGAGCGAATGTAAAGGAGGATTGGAAGGCTAGAATGTCCAGATTCTTGGTTGGTTTGAATCAAGAAATTGCTAATGTAGTGCAATTGTAACATTATGTGGAGTTGGAGAATATGGTACACATGGCAATAAAAATTGAGAACCAACTCAAAAGGAGAGGTAGCACATATGTAAGCCAAAATTCAAGTAGATCCGCTTGGAAATCGAATCAATGGTAGAAGGATGAGAGGTAACCTACGATGAAGCCTAAAACTGAGTAAAAGTAAGAAGTGACCAACTACGTAAATCAAGGTTAATCAGATTCTTCTATTTCTAGGAATCGTGATGTTAAGTACTTTAAATGTTAAAGAAGGTGTCACATAGCTAGCCAATGTCCAAACAAAAGAGTTATGGTGTTGCGAGATGACGGTAAAATTGAAACCGAAGACAAAAATGACACCGATCTTATGCCATCATTGGAGGATGCCGATGAAGAGGAATACCTTGCCCAATGAGATTTATTGGTGGCAAGGAGAGCTTTAAGTGCGCAAGTCAAAGAAGATGAAGATTTGTGATGAGAAAACATCTTTCATACTATGTGCCATGTTCAAACCAAGGTATGTAGTATGATTATTAATAGTGGTAGTTGTATTAATGTTACTAGTACTACTATGGTAGAGAAATTAGGGTTGCCAATCATGAAGCATCCCCAGCCTTACAAGTTATAGTGGTTAAATGATAGTGGTGAAGTGAAGGTGAATAAACAAATGTTAGTTTCTTTTTATATCAGAAAATATGAAATGAAGTCTTATGTGATGTGGTTCCGATGCAAGCTGGACACTTGTTACTAGGTAGGCCATGGCAATTTGATAGGCGTGTTAAACATGATGGCTTCACCAACAAGTACTCGTTTATACTTAATCAGCAACCAATCACTCTCGTACTTTGACACCAAAATAAGTTCATGAAGATCAAGTGAGGTTACAACAAGAGAGTGAACAAAAGAGAAAGAGTGAAAAAGAGAGAGAGGCCGAAGAAAAAAAGAGAGAATAGGGAATAATGAATTCGGCCATTGAGAGAAAAACAGAGAGAAAACAAAATAATATTTATGCAAAAGCCAGAGAAATTAAGAGAGCGATGTTTTCAAACCAGCTGATGATTGTACTCTTATACAAAGAGGCATTTTTAAACACTAATAATCTTGACCCTGTTTGGCATAATTTTATTGTTTCTCTATTGCAGGAATTCGAAGAAGTCTTTCCGGACAAGGTGCCATATGGTTTGCCTCCAATAAAGGGAATAAAACATCGAATTGATTTTGTACCCGGCGCTTCTTTTCCAAACCGACCAGCCTATAGGAGTAACCCCAAGGAGACAAAGGAGCTTCAATGGCAGGTTAGTGAGTTGATGGAAAAGGGGTATATTAGTGAAAGTATGAGTCCATGTGCAATTCTGGTAATTTTGGTTCCTTAAAAGGATGGATCATGGTGAATGTGTTTTGATTGCTGAGCAATTAACAATATAACGGTAAAGTGTCTTCATCCTATCCCTCGCTTAAATGATATATTAGATGAATTGAATGGTTCTTATGTCTTTTCTAAAATTGATTTGAAAAGTGGATATCATCAAATCCGAATGAAAGAAGGTGATAAATGGAAAACTGCATTCAAAACAAAATATGGTTTATATGAATGGTTAGTTATGTCTTTTGGATTAACTAACACTCCTAGCACTTCTATGAGATTAATGAACAATATTTTGCGTGCTTTTATTGGAAAGTTCATAGTTGTTTATTTTGATGATATTCTGATTTATAGCAAAAACATGGATGAACATGTAGTACATTTGAAATCTGTTTTAGATATACTTAGAAATGAAAGGTTGTTTACTAATCTGAAGAAGTATACCTTTTACACCGATAAACTTGTGTTTCTAGGATTTGTTGTGAGTGCACAAGGTATACCTATTGATGAGGAGAAGTACGTGCAATCCAAGAGTGGCCAAGTCCCATGACCGTAGGAAATGTGAGAAGTTTTCATGGACTTACTAGTTTCTACCAGCAGTTTGTGAAAGACTTTAGCGCATTGGTTGCACCACTAACCGAAGTAATCAAAAAGAACGTTGGTTTCAAGTGGGGAGATGAACAAGAGAAGGCGTTTCAACTGGTCAAGCAAAAACTGACCAACACCCCTTTATTGTCTTTGCCTAACTTTAATAAAACATTTGAAATTGAATATGAAGCTTCATGTATTGGTATAGGTACAATTTTAATGTAGGAGGGATGACCAATTGCTTACTTCAGTGAGAAGCTAAGTGGGGCAGCCTTAAACTACCCGACTTATGACAAGGAGTTGTATGCATTGGTTAGGGCTTTGGAGACATGGCATTACTACTTATGGCCTAAAGAGTTCATGATTCATACTGATCATGAGTCCTTGAAACACTTGAGAGGTTAACATAAGCTGAGCAAGAGACATACCCGATGGGTTGACTTCATTGAGATGTTTCTGTACATTATTCGATATAAACAAGGTAAGGAAAACGTCATCGCAGATGCACTTTCTTGTAGGTACTATTACTTTCTATTCTTGATGCTAAAATACTTGGTTTTGAGTATATTAAAGAATTATATCCTTTAGACCATCACTTTAGTGAATAGTATGTATCTTGTGAAAAGACAGCCAATGGTAAGCACTTTAGGCATGAGGATTTCTTGTTTCGAGAAAATAAATTGTGCATACCAAATTGTTCTATACGAGATTTGCTAGTGAGAGAGTCACATAGGGGAGGTTTAATGGGATACTTTGGAGTTGCAAAGACTTTAGCTGTTTTACAAGAACACTTCTATTGGTCAGACATGAAACGATATTTTGAGAGAATTTGTGGTAGATGTGTTACGTGTAGGCAAGCAAAATCCCGAGTGCAACCCCATGGTTTATACACTCCACTACCTATTCCTAGTGAGCCTTGGATTGATATTTCAATGGACTTTATGTTAGGATTACCTAGGTCTAAACGAGGTAGAGATTCAATTTTTGTGGTGGTGGATAGATTTTCTAAGATTGCACATTTCATTCTATGTCACAAATCTGATGATGCTTCCCATGTTGCTAATTTGTTCTTTAAAGAGATTGTAAGATTGCATAGCATGCTTAGAACAATTGTTTTGGATAGAGATGCTAAGTTCTTGAGTTTCTTTTGGAAGACTTTATGAGCTAAGTTAGGAACTAAGTTGTTATTTTCAACTACTTATCATCCTCAAACTGATGGTCAAACTGAAGTAGTAAATAGGACTTTGTCTACTTTGTTGAGGGCTATTATTAAAAAGAATATCAAAACTTGGGAAGAGTATTTACCGCATGTTGAGTTTGCTTATAATCATTCTATTCATTCTGCTACTAAATTCTCACCATTTGAAATTGTTTATAGTTTTAATCATTTAACTTCTTTGGATTTATCACTATTACCTTTGTCTGAGTGTGTGAATTTAGATGGGAAAAGAAAAGTTAAACTTGTCAAGCAGATTCATGAGAAAGCAAAGCTCCACATCAGAACTGAGCAATATGCCAAACAAGCCAACAAAGGCCGACAGTAGGTGGCCTTTAAACCTGGTGATTGGGTTTGGTTGCACATGCGAAAAGAGCGGTTTCCGACTCAAAGGAAATCCAAGCTACTACCTATAGGAGATTGACCTTTCCAATTCTTGGAACGGATCAACGACAATGTATATAAGCTTGACTTCCCTAGTGAGTATAATGTGAGTGCTACTTTCAATGTTTCTGATTTAAGTCCTTATGATGCAGATGATGAACTTGATTTGAGGACTAATCTTTCTCAAGATGAGGGGAATGATAAGGACACAACAAGCACGAGAGCTTCGAATACAGATCCTATTCAAGTTCCCATTGGTCCAGTTACAGGAGCACAAGCTAGGAGATTCAATAATGCATTAAGTGGGCTGATTCAAGAGATTTGGACTCAGGCATACATGTGGAGCCCATTGAAGGAGATGAACAAATTTCTAAGTCCATAACAAGCTTGATTCAAGTTCAAGAAAGTCCATAGGCATGTATGCAAGGGAAATATGATTCGTTAAGACTTGATTGTCAAGTCATAGCTTACTTTCCTTTTTTGGTTATGTAGTTGCAAATTGGTAGTTTCTTAAAACGATTAATTTGCTTGTTTCCTTTTCTTAATTGATGTGTAATAGGTAGAAAATTAAGGGATTGAAAATCAGATTGATTCCCTTTTATTTTATGCTGAATTTAGGATAGTTATTAGATGGTAATTTTCTAACTTTCCTTTTTTCTGGTTTGGGTAGTTACCTTAGGTGTTTTAGGGCATTTTTTGACTGGAATTTTTGTGGCTTAAGGCCTATATATTGTATACTTTTCATTCAATAAGGCAAATTACAATTCATTAAAATTGAAAGCAATTTCTCTTTGGTTCTTTGAGAGCATATTCGAACTTATCATAGACTTATCAATCGAGTTTTCCTTGATTGTGGCATCTTTCTTTATACCAAGGTTCACATCTTTCTATAGGTGTTGGGTCAAGGTTTTCCATACAAATCTGATTGTAGAATGGTCCTAGGCATCACCCTTACTTCGGGTTTCGTCACAAGTTGGTGGAATTTGTATCACTGCCCAAGGAGATTTGTTGGTGGTGAAGAGAGCTCTAAGTGTGCAAGTTAAAGACGAAGAAGAGGTGCAACGAGAAACATCTTTCATAATAGGTACCACATTTAAAAAAAGGTATGTAGTGTGATTATTGATGGTGGTAGTTGTACGAATGTTACTAGCATTACCATGTTGGAGAAATTAGGGCTGCCAAATATGAAACATCCCCTGCCTCACAAGTTGCAGTGGTTAAACGAAAGTGGTGAAGTGAAGGTGAATAAATAAGTGCTAGTTTCTTTTTATATTGGAAAATATGAAGATGAAGTCTTATGTGATGTGGTTCTGATGCAAGCTAGATACTTGTTACTAGGGTGACCATGGTAAGATGATAGGCACGTTAAACATGGTGGCTTCACCAACAAATACTCATTTGTACTTAATCAAAGGACAATCACTCTAGTTCCTTTGACATCAAAAGAAGTTCATGAAGATCAAGTAAGTTTGCAAAAAGAGAGTGAACAAAAGAGAAAGAGTGAAAAAGAGAGAAAGGCCGAAGAAAAAAAAGAGAGAAAAAGGGTACGTTAGAGAAAGCATAAGTCCATGTGTAGTTCCGATAATTTTGGTTCCAAAGAAGGATGGATCATAGAGAACGTGTGTTGATTGCCGAGCAATTGATAATTTTGGTTCCAAAGAAGGATGGATCATAGAGAACGTGTATTGATTGCCGAGCAATTAACAATATAACGGTAAAGTATCGATATCCTATTCCTCGCTTAGATGATATGCTGGATGAATTGCATAGGTCTTATGTATTTTCTAAAATTGATTTGAAAAGTAGATATCATCAAATCCGAATGAAAGAAGGTGATGAATGGAAAACTGTGTTCAAAACAAAATATAATTTATATGAATGGTTAGTTATGCCTTTTGGATTAACTAATGCTCCTAGTACTTTCATAAGATTAATGAACTATGTTTTGCGTGCTTTTATTAGAAAATTTGTAGTTGTTTATTTTGATGATATTCTGATTTATAGCAAAAACTTAGATAAACATATAGTACATTTGAAATCTGTTTTAAATGTGCTTAGAAAAGAAAAGTTGTTTGCTAATCTAAAGAAGTGTACCCTTTGCACCGATAAACTTATATTTCTAGGATATGTTGTGAGTACACAGGGTATATAGGTTGATGAGGAGAAGGTATGTGCAATCCAAGAGTGGCCGAGTCGCACAACCGTAGGAAATATGAGAAGTTTTCATAGACTTGCTAGTTTCTATCAGCAGTTTGTAAAAGACTTTAGCACATTGGCCGCACCACTTATCGAAGCAATCAAGAAAAATGTTGGTTTCATGTGGGGAAAAGAACAAGAGAAGGCGTTTCAACTGATCAAGCAAAAACTGACCAATGCCCCCTTATTATCTTTACCTAACTTTTAATAAAATATTTGAAATTGAATGTGATGCTTCAGGTATTGGTATAGGTGTAGTTTTAATATAGGAGGGACGATCAATTGCTTACTTCAGTGAGAAGCTAAGTGGTGCAGCCTTAAACTACCCGACATATGACAAGGAGCTATATGCATTAGTTAGGGCTGACACAGCAGCATTACCTATGGCCTTAAGAATTCATGATCCATATAGATCACGAGTCATTGAAGCACCTAAGATGCCAACAATATAAGTTGAACAAGAGGCATGCATGATGGGTTGAATTCATTGTGATGTTTCCATACATCATCCGATATAAACAAGGTAAGAAAAACAACGGTGCCGATGAACTTTCTCGCAAGTATGTATTACTTTCTACTCTTGATATTAAAATACTTGGATTGGAGTATATTAAAGAACTATATCCTTTAGACCATGACTTTAATGAAGAGTATGTATCTTGTGAAAAGATAGCCAATGGTAAGTACTTTAGGCATGAGGATTTCTTGTTTCGAGAAAACAAATTATGCATACCGAATTGTTCTATGCGAGATTTCCTAGTGGAAGAGTCACATGGGGGATGTTTAATGGGACATTTCGGAGTTGCTAAGACTTTAGCTATTTTACAGGAACACTTCTACTTACCACACATGAAACGGAATGTTGAAAGAATTTGTGGTAGATGTGTCACGTGTAGGCAAGCAAAATCCCGAGTACAACCCCATGGTTTATACACCCCACTACCTATTCATAGTGAGCCTTGGATTGACATTTCAATAGACTTTGTATTAGGATTGCCTAGGTCTAAACGAGGTAGAGATTCAATTTTTGTAGTGGTGGATAGATTTTCTAAGATAGCACATTTTATTCCATATCACAACTCTGATGATGCTTCCCATATTGCTGATTTGTTCTTTAGAGAGATTGTAAGATTGCATGGCATACCTAGAATAATTGTTTCTGATAGAGATACTAAGTGCTTGAGTTACTTCTAGAAGACTTTATGGGCTAAGTTAGGAACTAAGTTGTTGTTTTTAACTACTTGTCATCCTCAAACTGATGGTCAAACTAAAGTAGTGAATAGGACTTTGTCTACTTTGTTGAAGGCTATTATTAAAAAGAATATCAAAACTTGGGAAGAGTGTTTACTGCATGCTGAGTTTGCTTATAATCATTCTGTTTATTCTGCTACTAAATTTTCACTATTTGAAATTGTTTATGATTTTAATCCTTTAACTCCTTTGGATTTATCACCATTACCTTCGTTTGAGCGTGTGAATTTAGATGGAAAAAAAAAAAGCTGACCTTGTAAAGCAAATTCATGAGAAAGCAAAGCTCAATATCAAACGACGAACTAAGCAATATGCCAAACAAGCGAATAAAGGCCGACAACAGGTGATCTTTGAACCTGGTGATTGGGTTTCGTTGCACATGCGAAAAGAGCGATTTCTGACTCAAAGAAAATTCAAGCTACTACCTAGAGGAGATGGACCTTTCCAAGTCTTGGAACGGATCAACGACAATGCATATAAGCTTGACTTACCTAGTGAGTATAATATAAGTACTACTTTCAATGTTTCTGATTTGAGTCCTTTTGATGTAAGTGATGAACTTGATTTGAGGACAAATCTGTTTCAAGAAGAGGGGAATGATGAGGACAGAGTAAGCACAAGAATATGGAATGCGGATCCTATTCTAGTTCCCATTGGTCCAGTTACAAGAGCACGTGCAAAAAATTTCAAATACATTAAGCGGGTTAATTCAAGGGATTTAGGTTCAAGCATGCACGTGGAGGCTCATTGAAGGAGATGAATGAATTTCTAAGCCCATAACAAGCTTGATTCAGGTTAAAGAAAGTCTATAGACGCATATAAAAGGGAAATCTGTTTTGTAAAGACTTGAACGCCAAGTCATAGCTTACTTTCTTATTTTAGTAATTAGTTTCCCAAAATAATTTATTTGTTTGTTCCTTTTCTTTAGTGGCATGTAAAGTCAGAATTGACTCCTTTTTAATTAGGGCTGAATTTAGATTAGCTATTAGAGTTGTTTTTCCTACTTTCCTTTTCTGGTTTGGGTAAGTTATCTATAGGCATTTTTGGGGTTTTTTTTAGATTAAAATTTCTGTGGCCCTTAGCCTATATATCGTACACTTGTCATTAAATAAGAGTAGATTACAATTCATTAAAATTGAGAGCAATTTCTCTTTGGTTCTTTAAGAACGTATTCGAACTTATCAGATTTCTCTATGACGTTCATCCTTTGAATTATCAATCGAGTTTCCATCTTTGATTGTGGTGTCTTCCTATATACCAATGTTCACATCTCTTTATAGGTGTTGGGTCGAGGTTTTCCATCCGAATCTAATTATAGAATGGTCCTAGGCATCATTCTTGTTTTGGGTTTTGTCACAAGTTGGCGGAGTTTTTATTTATATAAGCTCGTGGAATTCGAGCCGATTGAGGCAGCATACAAGTTTTCTTTTATACATTGCTTACATGCTTCCACTTGTGAACTTTTAGCACTTGATTTATCACTATAAATTTGTGATTGTTTTTCAACATAGCTAACTATACAAGGATGTAATAAGCAAAGTGATTTTCAAAAATGGTAAATTAAGTTTCCTATTGGGCTCTTAAGCTCACCCTTTTACTTCATCCCCTTTATGTATTATTTTCTTGGGATAAGATTCTTGTTGAATGAAAATGTTGTTGATTTATATCTGAAGTCCTCATTGAGCTCTAATTGGAATTCAAACCTTACTCCTTTTCGTTCTTAAGTAAACTGTTTGGCTAGATTCTATGTATTATATTAAGTGAGTATATGAGGATAATTTTACTACTATTTGAGGACTCTTCATAAAAACTGACATTATAGTTTCTGAGGAGTATGCTTTCAAAGTTATCAATATTTGGGACTTGGCAGTTTTCTTTTAAAAACTAGTTTTAAACAAAAGAGTGAAACAAATTTATGGACTTTTATTTAGAAGAATAAGAGTTTTATCGACTCATCTTATTTTCACTAATATAATTAGATTTTTTTTCTTTTTTTTCAAAGAACCGAAGAATAATTTCTTGGGTGGTTGAGAGAGTCTTTGATATGGAGATAACAATGTTTTTAGGGTTAAAATGAAAATTCCAAGAATTTATTTTCCTATGAAGCTAGTAGAATTACTGTTTGTTCATATTCACTTTCAAAATTACTAAAAATTCATGATCTTGAATTTTCGGTCGTGACACCTTTTATATATTCTTATTTGCTCTTTGCAATGGAATTAAAATTACTTGAGTTAATAATATAATTTTTTTTCTTATATTTCTTAAATTTGTTACGATTCTTGTATGTTCATATAAGATTCTTGATCGATAATATTTTATTTGTCATTATCAAGTTAGTAACATTTTTTTTTCTCATATCAATTTAGTAACCGAAATCTTTATTAATCTTGTAATCAATTTAGTTATCCAAAATGATAACCAATTTGATTGCCAATTGGTAGCAAATTTGATTACCCGTATAGGCAACTAAAAACTAGATTTTTTTAATCAATAATTAATTTAGTTACTGGTTACTAATCACTAAATAGTCAGATTACTTTTTTATGATAAAACTAATAATTGTAGTGGTAACTAGTAGTTAGTAATTAGTAGTCAAGTTACTCTTCTATAGAAATTAGTAATATATGTGATAACTAGTAGCTAAGTAATCAGTCTTGTAATTGATAACTACTAGACACCAGTTTTGTAAGTATTTACCAGTTTTTAAAATCAAAAACTACACTAGTGACAAGTAAGCAGATAGTCAACTAATAACTTTTTTAATCATTAACAATTTGATTATTGGTAACCAATAACTAAATTGGTAACTAGGAACCAAAA
The DNA here is from genome assembly GCA_002914805.1 of Parasponia andersonii. Taxonomy (NCBI): domain Eukaryota; kingdom Viridiplantae; phylum Streptophyta; class Magnoliopsida; order Rosales; family Cannabaceae; genus Trema; species Trema andersonii. Next base: position 296,310 of record JXTB01000418.1, read on the forward strand.
ATCAAATTACTTTTGTATTAAAACCAATAATTGAAGCGGTAACTAATAACCAGTATTCAATAATCTGATTATTCTTCTATAAAAATTGGCAATCTGCAATGTAAGAGGTAACTAGAAACTAGTTTTGTAATAGATAACTAATAGACCCTAGTTTTGTAAGTAGTTATTAGTTTTTGAAATCAAAAATTGCATATATAACTACTAACTAGATAGGCAACTAATAACTAGAAAAAAAATTTTAATTAGTAATTAATTTGGTTGCTAGTTACTAATAACCACATTAATTTTGTATGAAAATCAATAATCATAGTGGTAACTAGTAACCAGTAGCCTACAATCATATTACTTTTGTATAGAAATTAGTAACTTATGTAGTAATTAGTAACTAGTCACCAGTCTTGAAATTGATAACCACTAAACACTAATTTTATAAATAGTTATCAATTTTTGAAATTATGAACCACATTGGGGCAGTGACAATCTCATCAGTGGCCACTTTTTTAGACCTAATTAATAATTACAAATAGTGTGATTCTTAGAAAAGTTATTTAGAAATTAACCTGCATAGTACTAATTTTTAAGAAAATAACTTTTTTAGTAGTCTTTTTCAAAATGACATTTCTAGTAGTATAAAAAATTATGTGTCATGGAATAATATAATTTGTGATTATAAAATGATGACTTTTCAAGGATTAATCAATGGTCACAAATTCTGTGACCTTCCATCACATAGAGTTATAAAACACTACTAGAAAATTCATTTTTTAAAACACTCCTTAAAAAGTCATTTTAGTCAAAAATTACTACTATTCATGTCAATTTCCTAAGTTATTTTTCAAAACACTCAAAAAATTATTTTAATCCAAATTATTACTCTTGTTTATGTCAATTTCCCTACAACAATTCTAGGTGGGCCTCAACCCAGTACGAGAAAAAGGACGAAATTAGTTGTACGTCCACTTTTTTCTTCATTAATTAAATCTATTACTATTTCTCTTTTAAAATGAATTTTTGACGAATTCTTGACGGATTGTTGAACGATTCTTGACGTTGACGGCGATCTTGACAGATTCTTAATGAATTTTTGGACAGATTATTGACGATCTTGACAGATTTTTAATAGATTCTTGACATCGACGGCGATCTTGACGAGTTTTTAATGAATTCTTGATAGATTTTTGATGGATTCTTAACAAGTTCTTGATATTGGTGGTGATCTTGACATATTCTTGATAGATTTTTTATGAATTCTTGATAGATTCTTGACTAATTCCCTCCCAAAAATGTTAGAATCTAATAGTGATGGTAGCTTTAATTAAACATTTGAAAAAAGTGGTAATTGCCTAATTAACTTGAGAAAAAGACTCCTTGGCACTATAATGTTAATGGACCTAAATCAAATTTGAGAAAGTAGGTCATCCACTGCCAGAAAAGAATTGCAAATATATGGTGGGCTTAGTGTTTTTTCTAGATTCAGTACCATATTTTTTAAACAAATACCAATTTTTACAAAGTTTTTAGAAAGCTACCATTTTTTAGAATAGTAACTACTAATCGGTAACCAGTTTTCGAGCACTAGTAACTAATAACCACAAGTATTTATAACTGATAACTGAGAACTGGTAACTAGCTTTCAAAAACTGCTAACTAGTAAACATTTTGTAAAATGGCATTTTTCTAAAAATATTTAACAGTGGTATTTTCTTAAAAAAAATGCAGCACGGGGAATAGAAATAAAGTTGACCCACTGTATTTTTGTACTTGTTTTTTGTTTTTGTTGGTAAAAATGTTAAAAAAACCATCAATTTTTTAATATAGACCAAATTGAAATTACTTGGACCCCGTTAGACCCAAAATGAAAATGAGTAAATTTGATTTTTATGGTAATTTTTCAAAAAAATTGAAAATTTCTGAATTTTGAAAAAGTCTGAAAAATTTTGGATTTTAATTAGAAAAATACTACTTTTTATTATTTTATGAGATACTTAAAGTAACCAATCAAGTTACCTCATGTAACTTGACCAGTTACCTCAAATGACTAAATTAGTTACCTTAAATAATCTAACTGATTACCTTGAGTACCACCTGAAAATACCACTTTTGAAGTAAAAGTGATATGTTTCTAAATCTTTATTAAAAGTGTTATATTTCTAAAAGAACTTTTAAAAAGTGGAATTTTTCAAAAAATTCAGCACAGAATTTTTCAATTTTTTTGTACTTTGGGCCAGAATTTTATAAGAAGCCCAATGACAATTGTAGTTTACGTTGGTCAACCTTTTTTTTTCTGATCTCCGTCAGCCTTCTTTTTGTTGAGGGTCATTGCGTAAGCAAAAGTGCAAAAACTTTGTCTGAAAGCGAAGCCGAATTAGCGTTCTTGAAATCTTGTTGAAACCCGGTGAAACCCTAATGGATTACCTAATCTCACTTCCTGGAAGTAGCTGGGTGCTTGCTAAGAAGCCACCCCTCAAACATTAAATTAAGTAAAAACCCCAACATATATATATATATATACACACACATATTTATTCGTTTTGAGCGGAAGAATATTGTACCCCTAGATAAGGTTTTGACCACAAAATAATCAAGATATTATTTGCAGCCTCTTCAGGTAACTTCTTTACCCATTCTCTTAAGACTTCTCTTTCTATTTTCACAACTTAATTTACTCTAGTTCGATTTTATTTTCTAGAACATAATTACCTAGCTAGTTAATATTTTGAGATGCTTCTTTGGGACTTGGTCAAGATAAGGGATAACAATCAAAGTATGGCAAGAGACAAAAGCATAGACAAACCCATCAAACAGCGTAGGCGTCAACGTCAACCACGGCAGGCGGTGGACATCGGTGGTCGCCGCCACTACTGCCACGACAGCCGTTATTCTCCGGTTGTAGGATTTTGTAAATTTCTTATCTGCTCCGTCCTTCTAGCACTGGCCTTATTTGTTTCGGTTTATTATTTCTTGGGTTGACTAAATAATTAATTATGTTAGTTTTGGTTAAAACCTTTACAATTTCATGTCACGATGAGGCGGATCGAGTTCCATCTAGCTTGATCACTATAAATATTAGTAGCCATGAAGGGTTCAGATCTAAGTATTATTCATGAACGATCTTACATATATGGCGGCTAGATGGAGCTTGATCCACTTAAAAAATAAGAACACTATTATATATGATATATATATATGGGATAAACATATTCCAATTTCATGAACTTGAGTACTTTTTTCTTGGTTCCTGATCTTTAATATGTATGTGATCTTGCTTAATTTTCAGGTGCGTTTATATATATATATATATATATATCATGAACTTGAGTACTTTTTTCTTGGTTCCTGATCTTTAATATGTATGTGATCTTGCTTAATTTTCAGGTGCGTATATATATATATATATATATATCATGAACTTCAGTACTTTTTTCTTGGTTCCTGATCTTTAATATGTATGTGATCTTGCTTAATTTTCAGGTGCGTATATATATATATAAATATATATATATATATCATGAACTTGAGTACTTTTTTCTTAGTTCCTGATCTTTAATATGTATGTGATCTTGCTTAATTTTCAGGTGCATATATATATATGGCACTAATTCGGTATTTTTTTTGTTATCTATGCATAAGTATTAATTTGGCCAATGAAAATTTAGCATATATATTTTTTATTGTAAAAAATAAAAGAGAAAGAACATTAATAATGCACGTATTTTTATGCACTTCATTATCAGTACAACGGCTCAAAAAAATACCTACTCATAAGTAAAAAAAAATTACTTATTAGATTGGCAACCCCATATATATATATATCGATCTTAATTATACACAAATCTTTGAATTTTTAGTTTTTAAGAAGGTAGTTAACTAAGATAGGTAAAGAGAATCGATCGTGCGCAAATTAGTCTAATTTTTCAGTACGGACGCTCTTTACTACTCAATAGGTCTCGTCGTAGTAGAAGCTCTGCACCAATTAATTGTTTGGTTAGATATCTAGTAATAGACTTGTCTGGTAAAATCAATAATTAAGCACGATACAAGGGTTTATATATATATATATATATATATATATATATATATATATATATATATATATATATATATATGTACAAGCAGCGCTATATGAGCCTGAAAAATACCAGTCAAAATTAACAATAAAAGTATAGAATTGGTCAAGCCAGGGTTATAACTTATAACTTTTAATTTTGTAAAAAAAGAATAAGAAATTCTTGAGTACTGCTGCTTGAACAATCTAATATCTAGCATAAAATTTGCTTAAGAAAAATAATATTGCTCGTTTAAGGAGCACATATGCCTGCGTGTGATTTTTTTTTTTTTTTTTCGTAAATTATGTATACTCTTGATTAGGGTTGACCAAATGTAAAAGGGGATAAAAAAATAATACCAAATTATTTAGTTACTACATAATTAATTTTTTAAAATGTTATGTTCCTTTGTAATTTTGCATGTGGGCCGGCAATCAATTTTCTGTTTGATTATGTACTCTTTAGTTTTTTTCTTGAAAATATTACCATATGCAGTACCTTGATCGATTCAAGGTACCATATGTAGTACCTTAGATATCTATACATATACATATGTCATATGTGCATGGTTGCATTTGCAATATTAATATCCAGGTGGCTGGAGTTTTGGCAGACAAATTCTTGTTATCTAATAGTCCTTTTTCACTACACTAGATAAAAGAATTCGAATTCACTGTTCGGTGTTCTAATTCATTGCAGCCAACTAGTAGATTAATACCACGTCATATCAAAAGTTTAGATAATTAAAAAAAAAAACTAATCTTATAAAGCGCATTTAATATGAGATTCAAATCTTATTCTACAAATCTTTTCTCACTTTATTTTTTTTTATTGTGTTTTTCTCTCTCTCTTATTTCACATATTATTTCTCCTCTTTCTCTCTCATCCCTCTCTTATCTTTTTATACTTTTTCTCTCCTCTTTATCTATATCTTAACTTTTTCTTTCATCTCCCTATTAAATTAGATATATATCATTATATTTAATTTAATTTTTATTATTTAATAGTAACTAAGTGTTGACAGTATTTTTACGATATGAATCAATTATAAAGATAGATTGGTAGAATTATTCGGTCAGAATTCGATTATGAATAATAGTGAAATTACAGTAATAGTAATAAAACAAAAATTTAGTGTGATTCAGTCCAAAAAAAGAAGGTCTACACCTACAATAATTTTTTCACTATATGAAAGATATTACAAGAGAGCGTAGAATCTCGATGTGAACTCTACGCAAGTACTTTCTATGTATGATTTTGAGTGTATCTCTTGAATATAGAATAATGAAATTGAGCTCTATTTATATAGACGAAGGTTGCTCAAATTTCTTAATTTTTTTAATAAAAGACTACATAGTAAAATACAATATAATATTAAGATTTAATAACTATATAATAATGAATAATTATCTCTTCATCAACTACTGTCTTTTTAAATATATTAGGCCAATTTTGTGGTCAAATATTTAGCGGCCGAAAAGCACATAACACCAGGCATATTTATAGTTTGTATCCAAAAATTTCACAGACGGATCGCTAACCAAATACAACAAATCACATAAAAGCAAAGCAAATAGAAAAAGAAATCGAACGCGTTGAATTTGCCACATAATCCTTTGTTATTTTCCATCTTTTTCCCCATGTCCTCAACTTCTCTTCAAACACTAAAAGCAATTAATTGTTCAGCCACTTCTAGTCTTCTTGAAATTCAAGGAAAAAAAACGTCTTTGATATAAAATTATGTAGAAAATCATTCATGAAGAAAAATTATCAAATTATGTAGAAAAAATTAATGAAGAAATTTAATACTGGTTCAAAAAATTAGAATTATAGAGAATTTTACAAATATGATAACTGAATTGATCACAACCATGAAGTTCATATACTGGATTGCTTTTGGGTATACAACACTTGTCCATTTTCTTTGGAGTATATTGATCTAAAGGAATGTAGTGGTTATTATTAAGGCGCTGTTTGGTGGGAAGAAATGAAGATAAGAAGAAATGAGAGGTGCGTTACATAAAGAAGGAAGATAAGGGAGCAATGGGAGCATTCTTCTCTTGTCATATTTGGTACAAGAGGAACAAACACTAAAAAGAAACATGACTTTCGTCGACGCATTTTGTCATCGGAAAAAATAGCATAAAACCATCGGCGAAAGGTATTTGATAATTACCGACGCAATTCTTCATCGGCGACTATCGTTGGTGTAAGACCGTAGCTAAATGTCACTTTCCGATGGAAATTTAATTTCGTCAGTAAAAGTAACCTTCGCCGATGCATTAGTGAGTTTTACCGACGCACGGTTTGCATCGGCAAAATTTTTCCGTCGGCGAAAATATGAGACCATATTCGAAATCTACTTGATTTTTACCGACAAATAAACACGTCGATGAAAATTAAAGAATTACCGACGCATAAATGCATCGGTAAAAGTTATTAAAAAAATAATTTTAAAACGTACAATACATTTTCTGACGACAAAATGCGTCAGTGAAAATATCTAGAAAATATTTTTTTTTTTTAAATACCTTTACCGATGACAAAACCCGTCGGTATATGTATTTTCGTAGAATATAAATAATCTTTTGCCGATATAATTCTGTGCCAGTGAAAATTTTATTAATTTGTTAAAAAAAATTATTTAATTGATTGTTATAATTATTTATTAATTAGTAATTAATTTGGTTAACTAATATATTAAAATTTGGAAGAAGATATATTAACACAAATTTTATTAAATAAAGAAAATATACAAATTGTATCTAAAATTAGAACATATTAGAAAATATAAAAAGTCTACAATTCTGGAGGCGGAGGCGATGGTATCTCGAGGCCGAGCTTTGCAATCAACGTTTGAAGCATCTAATTTTGCTCGTTGAGTTGTCGCTGAGTCTTCTCAAGCTGACGTTGGTTCTCTGCTTCCTTTTCGGCTATTTGTTGCTGAGTCTCGTCGATCCGCCGTGCGTGCTCCGCATCCTTCTTCGCTAGCTGCTGCTTCAAGGTGGCGATAATCTCAGCGACTTGTCCCGTGCTGGCAGCCCTTTGTCTTCCTATACTTTTCAGCCGAGGGAGTGCTCCCAACCCTTTTTGCCACCTAGATCTAGTCCCTAAAGCCTTAGACATGATTTGAAATTCATCGACCAGTTCTAGCCCAACCACAGACTCAGTAGATGAGGCAACATCTCCAAGCTCAGACTAAGCACGAGACTGAGTTTGAGTAAGCACCTCTGCTCTGGACGTAACCATCTCTGTAAAAACCCGGATTTTGGGAGGGTAATTTGAACATTTTACCAATTTTCTAGATTTTATATTGGGGGAATTAATTTGCAAAAGTTTTATGCAGAAGGACTAAATTGCAATTTTTGGGAGACTGATTTGAAAGAGATTTGAAATTTTGGCGACTTATGTGTAATTTTTGAAAAATTGCACCGCCCTATAAGACAGGGCCACGTGCCCTGTCCATTCTCTCTCTCTCTCTCTCTCTCTCTNGCTGAAAAAGCTCCAAGAGGCCGAATCGGATTTTTGGCCGCCGGCAACGATTCCGGCCACCATTCGACCTCTAACCGGTCCCGTTGGATTCAACTCGTCGCAAGGATCAACAAGGTATATATATCTCAACCCCATTTTACCCGGATTGAAAGTTGCCATATTTGGATATTTTGATTCTAAGTTTGACTTTTTGATCCGGCCGTTGGATTGTGTTTTTGTTGTCATTTTTGGATTGCACTCAGAAAATAGAGAAGTTTGATATATATATATATATTGCCTATGTTTGGTGACCGGCACAGAAATCGAAATCGGACGGCTAAGATTTATCTCGATTTACGTACCACCGGCCCGGTGTGAGCCCGGACCCGAATTGGACAAATTATTTGTCTAACCTAGCTATTTTGGGTGCTATGAATTCAGCGAAGAGGTCCGTTTGTGGAATTGAAGCTCCGGTGAGAAGTTAGTTTTTCGCAAGAGGATGATCGAGGGCTTGGAATTGGTTCCCGACCCTCCGGGTGATCGTCAACGACACCTTGAGGATTCAATAGCGTGATATTGCTATTCGAGCGAGGTAGAGATTCAATTACCCCTGTTTTAAATTGCTTTTGAATAAAACTTACTTTCTACAATATATGAGAACAAATGTGATTTCTAGACTATTTAAATATCTGTGATGGGAACTGATTGTATGATGTATACATATTGTATTGCTTTGGGAATTTTCTGAGTGCATGTTATTTTGAGTATATTAAAAATAGGGTCGTTATGCTGCCCATTTTTCTATAAAATCCTAGTATGTTGATTTTACTGAAAAACCAGAGCATGATTATTTTCACACTTCAGTTAGTATTGCACGCGTCATAGGATCATATATGAGCACTGTGTTAGTATCGTGGGTTTACAAAGTGGCATTGCGTGCCCCACCGTCGGTGTAGAGTCCGCAAAGCCCCGCGGAGTTTTGTTACTTCTGATTATCTCCCCATTTAGCAGTCATAGGCAATTCGGTTGCCCCTCTAGATTTGGTAGGTGACACACGAGGTGTCCCCTCCGGGTATGAGCTTAGGTATCAGGCAGGTTGTTAGGCATACTTAGTGCCATCATCCTGGGTTTTCACAAATGAGAGGATGAGAGATCATGAGTATGAGTTGATTTGTATCATGTGCATATAGATTGAATGATTTTGATTACACTGCTTTTATATATATATGGATTTCCGGTTTGGATTATATATATATATATATATATATGTATGTATGTATGTTTTGGACTAAACTAACTATGCAGGAATTCTCCATCACTAAAATATTTTCGACCGGGTAATTACTTTTCCTACTGGGCATTTTATGCTCACCACCCCTACCTTCTTCCTCAGGTGGTGCCTAGTGCGATCTCGGTGATTAAGAGGAGTAAGAGGTCATCTTGATTGCAGTTTGTCTCTTGGTAATACTAGAAGCTTGTCGTCTTGGTGTTTGGATTGTTTGGGCTTTGTATTAGCATTGAACCAAGATTTACTGCTTTCTATATTGTCCGTGAACTTATGTATGCCATTCTGGGATTTGAGTTTCGTTGTGGATAATGATGTTGCTTGAAACTATATTTGATTTCACGTTTTTAAATAATTATTCAATCTATGTTTAACGATGTATACAAACTGTGGGAGTGGTTCACGGGATGAAATTCCAATTATTTTATTTAAATAGACCATTTTATAAAAACTAGAACTTTTGACACTTTTTAAATAAATTAAGGAATTTCCCACCTTTGTGAAATTCCCCTTCTACCATTGGCCTAGATTTTAGGTCATGACAGAAATTTTTGGTATCAGAGCTTTGAGTTTAACAGCTCGGACCTATCATCATTAAACTAGATTGAAGTTGTTTTTATGGCAAGCATGCATCATTATCGCATTAACAGTTTGACATATTGTTTCAGACTTGTAACGATGCCTCTTAGAAGAGTTCCGAGGCACTAACCGGGTGCCGAACCTCCTCGTCCAGATTTCACTCATCTGATCGAGGCAATGCAGCAGGCATTCATCCAGATGAGCAATCCAGGCTATCAGCCTCTAGCTCTGAGGGAACGACAATTAGATCAGGCTGATCATCTCCAACGGTTCATATGTCTCCAGCCAGGGCAGTTTGATGGTAGACAAGAAGCTCTCACGGCAATTGCTTGGTTGCGTGAGAAGGAGAGGCACTTTTGGGCCCTTGGTACTCTGGTTGAGTTTTGGATTGTGTTTATCGTTACCCGTTTGACAGGGAATGCCATTCATTGGTGGGAGACAGTGGAACGGATGCAAGATATAGTGGGCTTGACTTGGGAAGACTTTGAACGGATTTTTATGACCCAGTATGCTAATGAGAATCAACAGGACGAAGTTGTGAACCGGTTTGAGACGTTGATTCAAGGTAACAGAATTGTGAATGAGTACCTGATAGAGTTCACTGAGTTGGCAAGTGTTGCTCTTGGACCAGGTACAAGTGAGAAGTACCGAGTTGCCAAGTTCAGGAATCGTCTGAATCAGAACATTTTCAATAGGATTGGTACTCAGACCTTCTGTACTCTTCCTGAGATTGTAGTGGCTACCCAGTTGGCAGAGGCCATTGAGGAAGGATTGGATTTCAGAAGGAACCAACGGAGAGGTATTGACAGAAAAGCCACCAGAAGGAATCAGGGGCAGTGGTTAGCCCAGGGTACTACGAACAGTGGGAGCTCGAATAGCAGTAGTTTTTCAGGGGGTGGCAGAGGCAGTTCGTATGGAGGATGTTTTGTTTGTGGCCAACAGGGTCATTAGAAGAATGAGTGTTCCAACCATCTGCAGAAATCTCCTTTTTCTCAGGGAGGACCGCAGAGGAGCCAGTCCGGTTCTGTTTCTTATCAGAACACTCAAGTGAGGCCGCAACAGTCACAAGGTGCTTCGCAGGCTTTTACTTCCCTCAGCCTTATCAGCATCAGTACCGCCCTCAGGGTTTTACTTAGAACTTTCAGACTCCTCAGGCCTCAGAAAGTCAGGGTGGGCACGAATATGGCAGTAGTGGTCCAGGATCCAGTGGTAGCCGTCCTGGTCAGGGGAGAGGCAACAAGGGGAAAGGGAAGGTGACTGGCAAAGCCTATGCTTTTACTGGGACAGACGACACTTAGGATCGCACCATCCTAGGTGTTGTTGACGATATGATTCTTCTTTCACACTTTTGCGCATATGTTTTGTTTGATACTGGTGCATCCCATTCATTCATATCCTTATTGTTTGCTCAACTGTTAGGGTTAGAATTTTTTGATTTGGATTATGTATTGACATTGGGTACACCTTTGGGAGGAGTAGCCGATGTGTCTAGTGTGTGTAAGTCTTGTCGGATTGTGGTTGGTGATAGGAAGTTACTCGCTGATTTGATTATGTTACCGATGGGATAGTACGACGTAATACTTGGTATGGATTGGTTGTCGAAATATCGAGCGGTTGTGAACTGTCATACGAAGCGGGTGACTTTTTTTCCTAGTGATGGATATCCTATTGTCTATCAGGCTGGGATGAGTCCGTTGAAGCCTAGTCCTATTCTGAAAGCATGCATGGGTGAAAGAAAGAAACTCGAGTGTTATGGGAACTTGTTTGCCATAGATGGCGAGGTAAGGACAGACGATCAAGACCCATGGATTCCGGTGGTGTGTCAGTATTTGGAGGTATTTCCTAAAGATTACCGGGATTACCACCTGATAGGGAGATCGAGTTCTGTATTGAACTAGTTCCTGGAGCTCAGCTAGTTTCTATTCCAGCCTATCGCATGGCGCCTGCTGAGATGGAAGAATTGAGAGAACAGTTGGACGATTTACTTTCCAAGGTCTTTATTCACAGTAACACTTCTCCTTGGGGTACTCCTGTTTTGTTTGCGAAGAAAGCTGATGTTTCGTTGAGACTTTGTGTGGATTATAGGAAGTTGAATCAGTTGACAGTGAAGAATAAGTATCATTTGCCAAGGATAGATGAGTTGTTTGATCAACTCGGTGGTTCAAGGTTCTTCTCTAAGATCGATTTGAGATCCGGTTATCATCAGTTGAAGATAAGAGAGGATGACATACCTAAGACAGCATTTAGAACTCGATATGGTTATTTTAAGTTTCTGGTGATGCCATTTGGTTTGAGAATGCCCTTGCAGCATTTATGGATCTCATGAATCAGATTTTTAGGCCGTTTTTAGATCGTTTTATGGTTGTGTTTATCGATGACATCCTGGTATATTCCAAGACTCGAGAAGAGCATGTCGAACATCTGGGGATAGTACTTAAGACCCTGAGAGATTATCAGTTGTGTAATGCCCAAGATTCTCACATACATAATAGGCTAATAATAAACATGTTCATATTACATAATAGACATATCATGAAATTAGTGTCAATTTTATGATAAATTGCTCATTTGATTGTTAAATGCTTTTAATATATATTATTATACTAATGGTTGTCGAAGTATTCCCATGCAGTGTAAAGGCTCAGTACCCTCAGAGAGAGAGAGAGAGCTAGGTGTGTGAGAAGAACAAAGAATATATATTCATGAATACAATACAATGTGCTCATGCATTAAAATCAAGTTTGATGATAACTAGGTAAAATAAAAGTTTTTCAGTAAAGTGCATTTTCCCACTTTTTGGAGCCAAATTCACTGTACATTTAACACATCATAGCTTTAATTCAATGTATAAGACTCACTTATAGTATTTTATTTGTCGGCCCAGGTAAGCACGAGGTGGCAGTCATTGAACTGAACTATGTTTAATTACACTAGGCTAGCTTAGATTTA
>JXTB01000418.1:310274-342895 GCA_002914805.1 Parasponia andersonii
GAAAAGTTTAAATTTGGCCCATCTTTTTGCAAAAACTAAAAATATGGTTTATAAAAGAGTAATGCTTCCTAGTTTGACCTACATAGTCATATAGTTAGGCTAGGGGGCGTAACAAGTTGTATGCCAAGAAATCGAAGTATGACTTTTGGATGTCAGAAGTGAAGTTCTTGGGCCATGTGATTTCTCACGGAGGTATTTCAGTCGATCCCACTAAGATCGAAGCTGTCCTAGAATGGGAAAGATCGAGAAATGTGATGGAGGTACGTAGTTTCCTCAGTTTGGCTAGCTACTACCGCCGTTTTGTGCAAGATTTCTCGAGAATTGCTTTGCCTTTGACGAAGTTGACCAGGAAGGATGTCAAGTTTGTTTGGGGTCACGAGAGTGAAGAAGCTTTTGTCAGGTTGAAGCAGAGTTTAACCACCGCACGAGTTTTTACTGTTCCTGATAGTAACAAGCCTTATGTGGTGTATACCGATGCTTCGAAGATGGGTTTGAGATATGTCTTGATGCAAAATGGTCAAGTTGTGGCTTATGCTTCTCGTCAGTTGAAGCCACATGAAATGAACTATCCCACCCATGATCTGGAACTTGCAGCAATAATCTTTTCCTTGAAGATTTGGCGATGTTACTTGTATGGTGTGATGTTCGACATATTCTCCAATCATAAGAGTTTAAAGTATCTCTTTACTCAGAAGAATCAGAACTTGAGATAGCGAAGATGGGTTAAGTATATGGAGGATTATGACTTCAACCTACAGTATCATCCAGGTAAGGCCAATGTTGTAGCTGATGCACTGAGTAGGAAGCCTCATGGTGCACTAGCTGCACTGGTGTTTGAAGATCGGAGGAACTCAGTTGCGATTGGTGACTACAACTTGCAGTACTTCGAGAATGAAGGAGTTGCTTACCTGAGCAACATTGTAATTTCACCATCTCTTCTCAAGACTGTCCAACGGAGTCAGTGGCAAGACAGGGAGTTGAGAACAATCTGGAATTGGCTTCAAAATGGTGAACAGTTAGATGGTTGGAGCACTAACAGATAAGGGTTTTTGCTTTTCAATAGGAAGTTGGTTGTAGCTAATGACCCTAATCTTCAAGAAATCATTCTAACTGAGGCTCACAAATCAAGGTTCGCAGTACATCCGGGTAGTACCAAGATGTACCGAGACTTGAAGCGGCAGTATTGGTGGAAAGGGATGAAGAAGGATGTAGCAACTTTTGTGGCTAAGTGTTTGACTTGTCAGCAAGTCAAGGCTGAACACCAGAGGCCAACTAGATTACTTCAGCCATTGCCAATTCCAGAATGGAAGTGGAACAAGATCACGATGGATTTTGTGACCCGTTTGCCAAAGACCTTGAGAAAGAACGACGCAATTTGGGTGGTAGTCGATCGGTTGACGAAGAGTGCTCACTTTATACTGATCCGGATGGACTACTCACTTACTAAGCTCAGTAGACTGTATATGGAGAACATCATATGCTTGCATGGTATGCCTTCAAGCATAGTCTCCGACAGAGATCCAAGGTTCACTTCTAAGTTTTGGAGAGCCTTGTAGAAAATGTTGAGTACACAGTTGGATATCAGTACTGCTCACCATCCTGAGTCAGATAGTCAGTCTGAAAGGACCATTCAGATTCTTGAGGACATGCTACGTTGTTGCATACTGGACTTTGGTGGGAACTGAGATGATCATCTTTCTTTGGTGGAATTTGCTTATAATAACAGTTACCAGACTAGTATGGGTGTGGCTCCATATGAAGTGTTGTATGGAATGCCGTGTAGATCGCCTTATGTTGGGGAGAGCCTGAAGAGCGTGTTACTCTTGGACCTGAACTGATTGAAGAGACTACTGTGAAGATCAAGGATATCCAAGAGAGACTCAAGGAGATTCAGAGTCGTCAGAAGAGTTATGCTGACCCGAAGAGGCATGAGGTAGAGTTTGATACTAGTGATTTCGTATTCTTAAAAGTGACTCCAAGACGAGGTGTGACAAGATTTGAGGTTAAGGGTAAGCTTGCTCCAAAGTATATTGGTCCCTTTGAGGTCACTGAGAGAATTAGACTAGTGGCGTATCGCTTGAACCTGTCTGCACAGTTGGGTCACGTGCATAATGTGTTTCACATGTCGATGTTGAAGAAATACACGCCGGACCCATTTCATGTTATTCAGTACGTGTATGTACCGATCCAAGAAGATGTGTCCTATGAAGAGCAACCTGTTCATTTGTTGGCTAGAGAGTTGAAGGTGCTTCGCAATAGAGAGATTCCACTTGTCAAGATACTTTGGGAACATCACAAAGAAGACAAGGCTACTTGGGAACTCGAGACGGAGATGTACGAGAAGTACCCTTATTTGTTTGATCTTCAGTCAGAAGTTGTATTATGATGTAAACCTTGACTTGTATTTTGAATTTCGGTACGAAATTCTTTTAAGGAGGGGAGAATGTAAAAACTCGGATTTTGGGAGGGTAATTTGGACATTTTACCAATTTTCTAGATATTATATTGGGAGAATTAATTTGCAAAAATTTTGAGCAGAAGGACTAAATTGCAAGTTTCGGAGACTGATTTGAAAGAGATTTGAAATTTTGGGGACTTATGTGCAATTTTTGAAAAATTGCACAGCTCTATAAGGTTGGGCCACGTGGCCCTGCTCAACCAATCCCCTCTCTTCTTCTCTCTCTCTTCCCGAAAATCTCTTTCTCTCTCTCGGGTCTCTCTCAGCCGTCGACGCTAGACCGCCGCAGGAGGCGCTGCCGCCGTCGTCCGCCTGCGCAACCGACCGGCGAAGCATCCCCGTGCAACACCGAAGCCGCGCCGTCCATCCTTGGTCACCATCATTGCCTGCAATGCCGGAAAAGCTTCAAGAGGCCGAATCGAAATTTTGGCCGCCAGAGACAATTCCGGCCACCATTCGATCTCCAACCAGTCTCGTTGGATTCATCTCGTCGCAAAGATCATCAATGTATATATATCTCAACCCCATTTTGCTCAGATTGATAGTTTCCATTTTTGGATATTTTGAGTCTAAGTTGACTTTTTGATCCGGCCGTTGGATTGTGTTTTTGTTGTCATTTTTGGATTGTACTCGAAAAATGGAGAAGTTTGATATATATATATATATATTGCCTATGTTTAGTGACTGGCACGGAAATTGAAATTGGACGGCTAAGATTTGTCTCGATTTGTGTGCCATCGGCCCGATGTGGGCCCGAACCCAAATTGGACAAGTTATATGTCTAACCTAGTTATTTTGGGTGCTAAGAATTTAGTGAAGAGGTCCGTTTGTGTAATTGAAGCTTCGATGAGATTTTGGTTTTTTGCAAGAGTACGATCGAGGGCTTGGAATTGGTTCCCGACCCTCCGAGCAATCGTCAACGACACCTTAAGGATTCAATAGCATGGTATTGCTATTCGAGTGAGGTAGGGATTCAATTACCCCTATTTTAAATTGTTTTCGAATAAAACTTACTTTCTGCAATATATGAGAACAAATGTGATTTCTAGACTATTTAAATATCTGTGATGGGAATTGATTGTGTGATGCATACATATTGTATTGCTCTGGAAATTTTCTGAGTGCAGGTTATTTTGGGTATATTAAAAATAGGGCCGTTATGCTGCCCGTTTTTCTATAAAAACCTAGTATGCTGACTTTACCGAAAAACCAAAGCATGATTATTTTCACACTTCAGTTCTGTATTGCACGTATTATAGGATCATACATGAGTACCGTGTTAGCATCGTGGGTTTACAGAGTGGCGTTATGTGCCCCACCGTTAGTGTAGAGTCCGTAAAACCGCGTGGGGTTTTGTTACTTCCGATTACCTCCCCATTTGGCGGGCGTAGGTAATTCGGTTGCCCCTCCAGATTTTATAGATGATTCACGGGTGTCCCCTCAGGGTATGGGCTTAGGTATCAGGCAGGCTGTTAGGCATACTTAGTGCCATCATCCTAGGTTTTCACAGATGAGAGGATGAGAGCTCATGGGTATAGGTTGATTTGTGTCATGTGCATATGGATTGAATGGTTTTGATTACACTATTTATATATATATATATGGATTTCCGGTTTGGATTATATATATGTATGTTTTGGACTAAACTAACCATACAAGAATTCTTCATCACTAAAATATTTTCGACCGGGTAATTGCTTTTCCTACTGGGCATTTTATGCTCACCCCCCCTACCTTCTTCTTCAGGTGGTGCTCAGTGCGATCTCGGTGATCAAGAGGAGTAAGAGGTCATATTGATTGCAGTTCATCTCTTGGTAATGCTAGAAGCTTGTCATCTTGGTGTTTGGATTGTTTGGGCTTTGTATTAGCATTGAACCAAGATTTATTGCTTTCTATGTTGTCTGTGAACTTATGTATGCCATTTTGGGATTTGAGTTTCGTTGTGCATGATGATGTTACTTGGAACTATATTTGATTTTGCGATTTTAAATAATTATTCGATCTATGTTTAATGGTGTATACGAACTGTGGGAGTGGTTCACGGGATGAAATTCCAACTATTTTATTTAAATGGACTGTTTTATAAAAACTAGAACTTTTGACACTTTTTAAATAAATCAAGGAATTTTCCACCTTTGTAAAATTCCTCTTCTGCCACTGGCCCGGGTTTTGGGTCGTGACAATCTCCGCCTACAAAATAAAATAAAAATTAAAGTAATTATGATTTATATATGCAAATTAAATATTTTAAACAAGTAGAATAAATTCTTACATATTTCTCCTAGGTGTGGTCGTTCTGCCAATCAGACAGCTTGAGATGGCGGCTCTTGAAGTAGTCAATAAGGCTCATAACTCTCCAGTCGCTGAGTTGCCCTATGAAAAGTAGGAAAAAAATGATAGAATATTTGGTTATAGTATATTTTGTACTGATTAGAGAAAATTTTTGACTTTCTAACCTTTGCCTTCATTAGGCTAATCATGGTAGACGAACCCTATACAGGTGAATACAATTGCTTAGACCGATTTTCCGAGTTCTGTGTCGAGAGTTTCTGCAAAAATACACAAGTTGTTAATTTCACCATTGATTATAATTTATTCTTAATAATTAAATTTTTTTTTGTAAAAGTATGTTAATTACCTCAAACTCTTGAGAACCGAAACGATCACACAAAATATTTCGCTGATCGAAGGGAACGTTCTTGTATGGATTGGCATTAATAAAAGCCATATCCCTCTTACCCCCCATTTTCGTAAAATAATTCTGCATCATGTTGCGCCAATCCCGTAAATATGCCATCATGGACTGCTCAATAGAGTCCATAAAGAGTGCATCGGACCGAGGATAATCAAATTTCACCTGTAAAATTAAAATGGACAATTATTAATAAAGGCTTTTATTAAAATAGCTTAAAATAAATATTTTAGGAAACTCACTCACCTCCATCCGGTATAAGATGAGCTTAATGTCTTCTTTCTTCACATCCTTCCATGTCAGAGTGGAAGCTAGGATGGTGTCTTTAACCGTCTTGGCAAGAATGTTCAACAACATCTTGCCATGATCCAAGATAGGCTTCCCTGTCTTCTCACAAAACTCGACCTTCAATCGGTCAGTCTTAGGCCTCCTAAGTTCTTTTTCGACCAAACAACCTCTCGTCTCTTCCCTAACCCTCTTTCCCTTGGGATCATGTCTATCATCTCTAGAGTTGGAACCGAAGGTAGCACTAGTTGCTAGGAGAGCGCTCTCGTGGCAAGACATCCTATAAAAAAAAATATTATCGTAGTTTAGAAATGTTACATAGCAATATAAAAAATAATAAATACAAAATTTTCAAAACTCTATACACTAGAATATAAAATTATGTTACATTATCAGATATTCCATTCTCTTCTTCAGAACTTGTATCACTATCGTCATCAAGTTCAACTTCTTCATCATTGTATTCCTCTAAAGTATCGTCTTCGAACTCATCATCATCAACTAAAAAGTCATTAGGGGTCACATCACGAGTTTGACAGATAAGGTCATCAATATTGTCAACTTCATCTAGTTCAACGTCTTCCCGATGAAATCGAACATTTTCAATTTCCGAAAGCTCAACCCACAATTGGAATGACAAAGAATTCTCTTCTTGCAAAATAGGAACATCGGTGCTTGTTGATGTAATATCAGAAACATCTACCAAATCTGGAAAGTCCCATATGTTTCGAGGTGTTTACTTATTAACAAGTTTCCACAATGGCCCATTCTTATCATCATTGGTGTAATAAATTAGCTCTGCTTGTGGTGCAAGTATAAATAGGTCATCTTTGTACCAGTAAGCACCTGTGTATATACTTGTGAATTGTTCATCTAGCTGAATCCGTTTTTTTCTCGGATCAGTGCCGAACCACTTGCATATAAACAATACCACGTTACACCCTTTAATATATGACAACTCTAGAACTTGTTTCAGTATACCATAGAAGTAGTTCCCATCAGATTCAGGAAAACGGACACCACAATTCTGGGTGTTGCATTTATTGTCACGCTTATCAACTAGAAACTTTATCCCATTCACCACATAACTAGAGTAGGACGAATTTGAGAAGTTGGATCTACTAGACAATGCATACAATTCATTATTGAACTCATCTGAACTTGATGTTCGTAATTAATTTATCTAATATAAAAAAATCATTAGATAACACATAATTTGGTACAAAGATTAGCGAAATTTAGGAAATTATACAAGAAAAGCTTACTTGGGATTTAAACCATGTAGGAAACTCAACTTCTTGTTGTCGTTCTAGGTTTGCACCACCTTTAGCCTTTAACTCTCTCACATGCTCACTACATGTATGTAGTATCATATATTAGGGAAGTTCTAATAACATTTAACAAAAAGCACAGAAGGGTATAAAATACTTACTCAAGATATTTTTGTACTTCTGGGTAGTTGTTCATTACATACCACTCAGCTTTAAGCCGATCAGAAGGATTAAGAATAATAATGTCATTTTTGCCCAGTAGGTGACCAACAGACTTAAAGACTGACAATATGTGGTTTGGTCGAGCATCAATAGCAATGTACGAGTCAATTAAATCGAGTTTCGACACCCTACAAATATATAGAGCAAAATGTATGCGCCTCTGTAATGACATACGCTTCAGCAATAGACCCTTCTGAACGTGCCCGATTTCAAACATACTGTTTATAAACTCCCATGGCCCGATCAATTGAATACATCCATCGAAAATGAACGAGTCCACCCTATATTGCCTCTTCTGATAAATGGAAAATCAAGTGAATCATTATATCAAAGAAGGCGGGTGGAAATATTCTTTCCAACTTAGCTAATATGGTTACAACATCCTTTTGTAGCTTTTCTAGATCAGCCACATTCAATGTGCATGCACAAAGCTTTTGAAAAAAAAAAATACAACTCAGTGATAGTCTCCCAGATTTCCTTTTTCAAATACGGTCTAATCCCAACAGGTAGAAGACATTAGAACAAGACATGATAGTCATGTGATTTTCGATCAAACTCCTTCCAGGCAAGACCATCTGTAGGGTGTCTCAAAACACCATCTTCTTTTGGCCTTCTTGAATCATGCAATCTCATGTCCTTTGCAATATGTCAAGAACTATACAACTGCTTCAATCAGGGTGTAATAGGAAAATACCTCATAACTTTCTTCGGTACTTTTTTCTCTACTTCTCAACGGCTTTCACCACATACCGGACAACTGTTTAACTCTGAGTTCTACTTCTAAAATATAGCACAATCGTACTTACAAACATAAATTGATTCGTATCCAAGACCGATATCACGTAACTTTGCCTTAGCCTCATAGTGCGATCCAGGTAAATTAGTCCCATCTAGAAATGCTTCAAGCAACAATTTAAGTAACATATCAAATGATTTATTACTCCACTTGTTAAGGACTTTCAAATGCATCAACTTAACTAAAAAGTTAAGTGATGAGAACTTTATGCACCCAGGATACAACTCTTTCTCCATCTCCTCAAATAACTTACTAAACTTATCTGAGTCTTGATTGCCATCTGTCGGGATGTCATCTAAGTTTAGATCAACTTCATGACTTGGTCCACTTACTCCAGCAATATCAGCCATGAGATCATGCATCTCATCCCCTTCATCTTCGTTTTTCGTGGTTACTGCTGGAAATGATTCTCCGTGATATGACCATATAGTATAGGACTGTTCGATGCCCTTCTCAACTATATGTTGTTCCACTGTATCTGGGACTTGGAATTTCCCATTCAAACATCTTCTACACGGATATCTCACTTGACCTTTTCGTTGACAAATACTTTTGATCTCTTAGCAAAAGACTTAGCACCATTTCTAAACTGAGCTGACAATCGATTCCTTATGCTCATCCAACTCTTGTCGATGTCCATCTTATATTGTCCACATATAACAAAGAACAATTATTGGTAAAGAGGGCATACAATAAAATATAAAGTAGCTATGTGCATATGTCCTAAATCCACCTTATCACTCTACTACTAAAAGGCAAGGTCCTAGGCCATTCAAGATTACTTTGTTATATGGTCCATCATTCACTCAAATATTGTTCCGTTCATACCGAAATTCCGGCAGCAACTCCCCACAGTTTTTCTAAGTGTACTACATATATGTACACACTTGGAGAACACAAGGAGATACCACCAGAGAACAATGTTTATAAGCAAACGATAACACATAACGTATAATCCCAAATTATCCAAACGGGACAATTCAGAAGTCGACATCGAGATGCATAATCTCTCACCGACTCTTGAACGGGTCTAAGGTAATTTCTTTCGTGCATAAAATATATCATGTATATATTAAAGATAGTTGATAAGCATACATATTTGAAAAGAAATCATCAACCAACAGAATAACTATAGATCGATTATTCTCTTCTATGGGTATTTTCATAATTTTGGGACTTCTAAGGGTGTCATAGGGGTATTTCAGAAAATCTACATCTTTTATTGGTATCTCATGTACTCTAGGGTTATTTTGAAAAATTTAGCATGTTTTATGTCTTATAGGAGTGTTTTATCATTTTAGGTGTCATATGATTATTTTTTATTTAATACATAATTTTTATTTACTATGATTTAATATTAAAAATTATTATGTATATTATGAAATCTAAAATTTTTAAGGGATAAAATTTTAAGTGCCAAAAAAAAGGGGGGAACTTGTACCGCTTTTAGGGGATCCTAACCACTAAGGATCTTCTAAAAGACGGTACAAGTTCCCCCCTCTTTTTTTTGGTGTTCAATATTTTATTACACATTTTGGTGCACTAAAATGATGAACACATATTCCAAAAATTATGTTTAATAAGCTGCACACATAGCACCGAGTACCAAGAGGAGTGCACACTAAGTATGCACACTCGGCACTTAATACCAAGTGTGTGCATATATATGCACATACAACACTTGTAGCCAAGTATGTGCACATTTCCACAACAAAATCACCTACATTATAATACAAATTAGATATAAAACTAAAATATATAGATAACTATAAAAACTAGAAAAAAAAATCTACCAAACAAACATAAAAGTAAGTATAATATCCAAAATGCCCAACAATCAATAGATACTAGTGAGTAAAAATAGAAAGCATAACTCATACATCCAAACTCGAAATCCCACATTGGACATATATCATGATCATTTTACCGAGATTGCCTATTACGAAAAAGCTTGAAAAAAATTTATCTCCCCACCGATATAATAATTTTTTTCAATTTAGAAACTCCGCCACTTTTCTTTCTTCTTTGTTTTTCATCGTCTTCATCTTCACTAATACATATGAAGCTCTATAAAAATAAAGTTGACGAGAAACACTCAGATTGGAACAATGTCATATAAATGAACATTTAAAATTACATAATCCTTTATGAATCGAATGCCACAACCTAGGTAATTAGGTAACGAAAAATAAATTACTTTTCTTTTTTTAATCTATAAATTCTAAGTCTGCAGTTTAAGTCCTATTTTTTTTAATCATACTCCATCAACAAATGGGAAGAACAAACCCAAACAGGTACAAGGACTCACAAAATAAATCGTGGCTAGAGCAAACAAAATTACTTTGCATCCAATGAGTACTTTGCATTGTTTACATCCAATCATACTTTTTTGCATGTTTATATCCAAGGTTCTTTTTTGTTCCATTTGAATCTAATGAGTACTTTGCATCGAAGGAAAATTGCGAAAAGGATGAAAGAGGTCGGAGATAAATTGGATGAAATTGCAAATGAGCACTCCAAGTTTCACTTGCGAGAGTTGGTTGGATATCGAAGACAAATCCAAGGAAAAGAAGGATGCCAAACGGGTTCTATTGTTACTCAACCACAAGTTTATGGAAGAGAGGAAGATAAAGAAAGGATTGTTAATTTTCTAGTAAATGATGCAAACAATTGCAAGGATATCTCAGTTTACCCTATAATTGGCATGGGAGGCATAGGAAAGACAATACTAGCTCAACTGATATTCAATGATGGGAGAGTTGGTGAGAATTTTGAGCTTAAACTTTGATGTGAAGAGACTGATGAAAGCAATTATAGAATCTTCAAGTAGTAGTAGCACTTGTGAAGTATTGGACATGGATCCTCTATAGAGGCGTCTCTAGGACATCCTGAGAGGGAAGAAGTTTTTGCTAGTTTTAGATGATGTATGGAATGAAGATCAAGAGCAATGGGACATGTTGAAATATGTGTTGGGATACGGATCAAATGGTTCTTTGGTTGTCGTTACTACTTGCTTGAAGAAGGTTGCATCCATCATGGGAACAATTCAAATGCATAATTTGTCTGGTTTATTTGGAGATAATTTTTTATTATTGTTTAAGCAACGTGAATTTGGTAATGAAAAAAGAGAGTAACCCAACCTTGTAAAACTAGGTAAGGAGATTATAATAAAGTGCAGAGGAGTGCCGCTGGCGGCGAAAGCCCTGGGTGGCTTGATGCGATTCAAAAGTGAGGAAAATGAGTGGATTTATGTCATTCAAAACTCACAAAACAAACGTATCACAGAACCCAGTATCATAAACACGAACCTAAGAAGGATGTAAACATGCAAAACAGGAAATTGAAACAAGAAATAGAAATTGCACTCAGAACCACACATAAAATTAAAAAAAAAATAAATACACAAAATCAGTTTCAGAAGCACTTACCTTTCAAACCACAAGATTACTGAAAAAAAGAGACCACGAGCCCAAAAGACCAAGAAAAACAAACTGAGACCAAGCAAAAGAGAGGGGAACTGAGAGCAAAAGAGAGAGGGTGACGGAAGAGAGAAGGGCAGTAAGGCAGGAATGACGGTGAGGGAAGAGTAGCGGAAGAGAGAGAAAGTGGCAGCGAAAGAGAGAGAGAAAGAGAGAGAGAGGAAGGGGCTCTAAGCGATGAGAGAAAGGAGAAAACAGGGACTGCGGCTGAAATGAGACTAAGGGAAATAGGAGAATAGGGTTTTGTTATAAAAATTTACCAATGGATTTTACATAGTCCGTGGGTGAAAGTCTACTTTCTTGTAGTGATTTACCGATGGGTGAATATTTCCATCGGTGAATGTTTTTAAAAAAAATATGACTATATAAAAACGACTATGTTTTAACTTTAAAGGAAGACACTTTCACCGATGGACAAAACAAATCTGTCGATAAATGTATTTTTATAAAATGTCTTTTTTTGGGGTAAAAAAAATACTGGCGCCCAAAAATTAATATTCGCGGGAAAAAACCCAAGTTTTTTTCCACATATTTTTTACCGATGAAAAGTTAATCATGTGTCGGTATATGTAAATATATATCGATAAGTAGCCCGTCGGTATAAAGGTCCTAAAAGTTAATTTTTTAGGCTATTATTTGCCGACGAAATTAGGTTAAACCATCGATAAATGTAACTTTTCCCGACAAGCTAACCTTAGTCCGTCAGGAAAAGTTGATTTTCTTGTAGTGAAAAACCTGAATCCTCTCATTTGTTTGGTAGAAAAGAGAAACGAAAGAAAGAGGATTATTTTAGTCGTACGATAACTATTATACTACTTGTGATGGAGATTATGTATCTAATTCCATACATATGTTAGGCGTAAATATAAAAAGTAGATATTTAATTATTTAATTATTTAATTATTTTATGAGATGTTATTTAAATTTTGAGTAACTAATTTGATGTTTCTCATTTATGTTTGTTTCTAGAAGATATAAGTTTCCTGGTTTTATCTAAGAACTTCTCTATAAATAAGCTCTTTTATGTCTATTATTTTTCAGACTTAATTAATAATATACAATTATGCAGAAATTATCTCTTTAATATTCTTTTTCTCTCTCTAAATTCTTCTTTTCTTCTCTAAATTCTTCTATTCTTCTTCTTAAATCTCTTTCTCTTCTTTAACTTATGTCTTCTAAATTCTTACTATTGTTCTACATCAACTCGATTGTGAAATTTTCTTTTAAATCTTAAATTTTGATGAGATTGAAAATAAGTTCAATTAAGAATTGAAATCTATTACCCAGTTCTTCCTTTCCCAAATCTATCCATTAATCTTTAACCATCTCTTTCATTTCATTTCTTCCTTATATCAGATACTTCCTAATGCAATATAGAAGAAGTGACTAACATCTTTTATTCTCTTTTAAAAGTTGTTGTATATATTTTTTCTCTCCAAATGGAATAATGAAGAGATTGGACTGGTAAACTTAGAGGTGTTCAAAATAATCGTAAGGCCGGAAAAATCGACTAAACCAATTCAATCCACATCAAACTTTGCAGATTTTGCTCTTGAGTGGCTGGTCATGGATTGGAAAACCTAAGAATTGATTGGTTTGGTTCAATTTTTAGTTTTGGAAGAAATTGGCCAATTTCAAACTGAACCGACCAGTCAATTTTGCATAAGTTGTTTTTTTTAATATATATATATATATGTATAAATATACTTTTCAACTTTTGATTTTAACCCTTAAGCCTCTGTGATTCTTAGCCTAACTCATTAGAGAGGCCCATCATCATTTTAGTGTTTCACCTCTTCTTAAAATACTAGTCTAACAATCCAAGTTGTCATCTTCTTATCTCATCGTCTCACTAGTTACTCTCAGGACCCGTTTGACAGTCCAGACTAAAGGATAGGAATGGACTTCTTTGTTCAATCTCACTTTTAGGCCCAAGGGAGGATTGGACAAAGGAGTCTATTTTCTCCCCATTCTTTTTAGAGTTTCTAACACTTATACCTACAAAAAACGAAAAAAAAATTATAAAAATATAGAACTCAGGCTTTTTCCCAGTTTTTGTAAGACTTTTATTAGGAAAATATCACTTTTAAAAAAATATTTAGAAAAGTACTATTTTTAAAATTGTTACTGGTTACCGATTTCTAGAAACTACTTACTAATTACTAGTTAGTTACCAGTTATATACCACTTATAAATATTTTTTGTTACTGATTACCAGTTAGTTATCAGTTATATACCACTTATAAATATTTTTTATTACTGATTATCAGTTATATACCACTTATAAATATTTTTAATTATTGATTACTAATTAGTTATCAGTTATATACTAATTATAAATATTTTTAGTTACTAGTTATCAGTCTCTGAAAATTAATTACTAAAAACTAGTTAATATTTTTAAAAATAATATTTTTCTAAATAATTTTAAAAAAATAATATTTTTCTAATAAAAATCATACCGCACCTTCAAAAAACATCAAACTACTGTATTTTTCAATTTTTTTTTTCTAAAATACCGTATATGGGCTAATTTCTCCTTCTTTTTAGTCCCCTTCTTATGGGAAGTTGGGTTAATTTAGCGTCAAAATATTTTGTTTTCTTTAATAATTTTTTAATTAATATAAATATATATGAATTCTTCTTGTGTCCCACTCCTCCGTCTCCCACTCTCGTCTTTCGCTGAGCTCTGTTTGTGCTCGTTGTCTCTCTCTCTCGCACTCTCACTCTCACTCACTTGCCAGTCGCTTCTGACCTATTGCTGTCTCCATCTCTGTCTTTCTCTCTCGGCTGTCCCTCACTTGTCGTCTCTCTCTGGCTCAAGCTCGACGGTGACGATGCCTTCTCCTCTTGTCGACAACTCCATCGCCCCCAGCTTAGGTTCATTTATTCCCTGTCGCTATCACTCCTTTATTTTTATTTTATTTCATTTTTAACTGAGATTCCCGCCCCCTGGTGTTTTGTATGTGATAGATCATGTGTGAGTTAAATTTTTGTCGGTGTTAATTTCAATAGAATTTACAATTAAATCTTAGATGGACTAATATTTACTGTAATTTAAAATTCAAAAAGTCTGATTAGCTGATTTTTTTTATCGATTTTATTTTTTTTATGGAGATTAATAGATAATCGTAACTTGTTAATTTTGTATCTGAGTATTATGTGTTCATTTACCATATGTTTAGTCAGTATGGACTAATTTCAGTGAAATTAATTTTATAATGGATTAACTACAATTAAAAGGATTGATCACATGCTCTTGAGTATATGCCTATATTTCTTTACTGATTTGTACTTTTTAGTATGTCTAGTATACAACTTTATTGTTGTGTGTCATATTTCAAGTTTATTTTTTCTTTTTCATTTATTTTTAAAAAAAAAAGCCTATTTTCAGCCCAAAAAATAGCCTGAAATATTTACATCCAATTTGCCGAACAAGCTGAAACATTGTCTACCCAACGCTGAATAGAGCCCAATGTTTCAAACCGTGAAAACGGGTTAAACCGCACCACAAAATATAGGTGCGATCTGAACTGTTTTAATCGATCATTATAGATCGTGCGGTTTGGTGTACAAGTCAAACTACACTTGTGAATTAGATTATATTTGAGGTTTTTAGACCGGCCAAACCAAATAAACTCGTGAAGATTTGCGAGATCACCTGGCCCGTTTTGTCCTACATCTATTGCAATAAAGAATTGTTAGTGTTGGGTGCTTATCTAAATGCTGATCCCGGCCTTTGAATAGTATTTACACTTTGAGAAAATCTTAATTAATTGCTTTTATTTAAATCTTTTTTTTTTTGTTGCATCTGATAGTTATTTGTGAAAATTTTACTATTTATAAGTACATGATCAACTTATTAAAGGTAAGGTAAGTTAAAAAAAAAAAAAAAAAAAAAAAAGGTAGAATATAACAAAATAGATTGCTTATGTAAAATAATATTTTATTGTCAAAAGTATATTTATGTAAAAAATAATAAAAAATTATATATGAGACATTAATCATAAATCTTTTTCAAATATATAAATTGCATTTGTGACATTAATATTTTTTTTTTCTTAATAACATTGACCAAATGTGATGTTGATTAATTCCATGCAACATACAACAAGCAATATCGATATGACTAAAACACAAAATCAGAAAGATGAATAACTAAAATACAAAATCAGAAAGATGAGATAAGTAGCATCATTTTGTCAATCGTTTAATCATAAAACTAATTTGTGCATACAATTATGGAATTTTAGAATGAAATATGTGCAACTACAAAAAATTACTTTAAGATTTGGATGTTCTGTAATTTACATTCTGAAGTTTAGATTCTGCAAAATAATACTTGAAATTAAGAATTTATGAAAATTGATACCATGAACTGACTTTTTGATAATTTTAGTAACTAAAAAATATTAATACCATCTATTAAAATTAGGTTAGTCCTTATTATTCTCCTTAATTTTCAGAGTATTATTGCCTTTTATTTGTTAAAGTTATTCAAAAAGTCAATCCAATATATTAATTTTAAGAAATTCTTGATCTAAATATACTAGTTTGTAAGAGTCTAAATTTCAAGGTTAAAATTACAAAATACCTAAATTTTAAAGTACTTTTTTTTACAATTTATCCGTTATTTAAACTATCTTAAAGTGTCATATGTATCATCTATGCAAAAGGCTTATGCATTTACACAATGGCTAACTAAAAGCCAAAAAAAAAAAAGAAAAAAAAAACTAAATACCACAATCATAATTTAGTTCTTAGAAAAACAAAGATTAATGGCCATGCTTTAATTCTCTTCACATAAATCCTTTGTGTTTTAAGATAAAAGAATAATTTATTGACCTTAAAAAGAATTAAGATACCTATTATATAACTTCATGTACAAGTACATGCATATGCATGATTTATATTTATGTGGTAAGTGCAAGTGGGTAATATGAGTTAAGGGTTTTGCAAGAAAATCTTAAGTGTCACTGACTCAATTATTTTACGATACAATGGATTTTTTCATTATAGTTAAAAGTATTTTTCTTAAAATCTATAATTCTATCAAACGGGCCTTATAATTAGCTCATTGTAGCTATCATATGCTCTATATAGTAAGTGCAAATAAGCAAATGTTTGTTCTAATTTTTTTCTTTTCATTTTTGTTTTTAATCTTTTTAGACTTACTTTCTTTGATTTCAACAAACATAAATAAGTTATTTGTAAGATTAGGGTTAATTTCGTACTTCTACTCTCTTTCTTTTGCTGGTAGTCTCATATGATGACAAAAGGTAAGTGTGACAATTTCCTTATGTTTCTAACATTATATTTTATACGTCTTCTCCGAAGTTCTATCGGTATATTCAACTAGTTGTTTTTCACTTTTCACTTATATTGGTTAACATGTAGACTCTACTAAAATACTAAAATATCTTGGGACTTTTATAAAATTCTAGGCCCAAAGCAACAAAAATTGAAAAATTTCAGATGGGCTGATTTTATTAAAAAAATCCTAAATTGATTTAGAAAAGATCATTTTTTAAAATTTTTATTAGAAAAATAACATTTTAAAAAAATATTTATAAAAATATCATTTTTCTTCAAAATTGATATTTTTTAATAATACTCGAAGTAACCAGTTAGGTTACTTATAGTAACCAATCTAGTTACTTAAAGAAATTGACTAATTACATCAGGTCACTCGACTAGCTATCTTAAATATCTCATTAATTAATAAAAAATTATATTTTTCTAAATACTTTTAAAAGTGATATTTTTATAATTAAATCTAAGATTTTTTAGAAAAAATCTAAATTTTGAGATTTTTCAATTTTTAAAAAAAATTACCATAAAATATAAATTTTCTCAATATATTATGATTTAATAAGGAAAAATATGTGAAATACACACTTTTCATAGCAAGTTTAAAAAATACACCCCATTTGAAAGTAATTAAGTAGATAAAATAGAGGTGTAAAAGGGCTTATGTACCCTTTGTTCAAGAGCGCTAAATATGAAGTTGAGTAGCTTGACAAGTAGGGGGAAAACAAGTCTCAGACACTACACAAGGTGTCAGTAGCGCTGGACATGCGATCGACCAATATCGAGCCCCTAGACAAGTCGAGCGCTAAATTACTTCTACTTTCTATTTTTGGTAGTCTCATAGATGATGATGACAAAGACAAGTGCGACAATTTCCTTATGTTCCAATTTTTCTTTTATTTCTACCCTTATTTTTTATGTGTTCTTTTGAGTTTTGTCGTTATATTTAGCTAAGGCTATTTTTTTTTCACTCCTCAGTAGTTAACATGTGGACTTCACTAAAAATATCTTACATTTAGATAATGAAAAGTAGATAAATGTACCATTTTTCATTGTGAGTTCTAGAAAATATACTACATTTAAAAATAATTAAGTAAATACAACATTTTTATAAAATAGAGGTATAAAAGAACTTAAATGCCCTTAATTCACGAGTGATATACATGAAGTAGTGTAACTCAACAAGTAAAAAAAATAAAAGTGTGTTGGGCGCTAAGGAAGGTGTCAATGGCACTAAACATGTTCTCAAGCGATAATGAGTCACGAGACATGTCAAGCACTAGATGCGACGTTTAAAAACCTGATCTTCTGTTAAGCCAAATTTGGATAAATGATGAACTTAAAACTTAAATAAGTGTATTCACACAAAAAAAAACGATCAAAGGGGGTAATTTCATTAAAGTGATCTTAAAAAAAGGATATTTTGTCAAGACAATATAATATAATATATTGATGTCACAATGAGGCATGAGATATTGGAAAAGAGAGTATGCGAGACTGTATTTTAAGTTACAATATTTTTTATTTGTTTACAATAATAAATAGTTGTAGTAAAAAAAGCTGCAAAAGAACAATTACAATTATCCATTTTTATGTGAGTTATTTTTATTTATTTGTAATAAGTGGTGATCATTAGTAAAGCCCTATTTTTTTAACCCACTCGGGTTAGCTCAGTAGGTAGGTGAGCAGGGATTGAGTATTAGGTCAGATTCAACTCCTAAAGTAAGTGAATTATTTTTCATACCATTATAATAAATAATGGTTATTAGTTAAGTATTAATATTTTAAAAATAAAAAACTGCAAAACAGCCAATCCAAACACCATACCACAAAGGCAATGGTATTCTAGCATTGGGTAGTGGGATAAAATCTTCTTTGTCTATAACTATTGAAACTCATGAACCACAGAGGTACTCCAAAGATTACAGAGGTATTCCAACGTATTTATTATAATATTTCTTATTCTTAATTCCACCTTCTTTCTTTGATTATAGGGAATTACAAATTATGGTAAGATATGAGTTCTTTTTAAAAAAAAAAAATTGGGTTAGATATGAGTTTTAATACAAAGATATGCCATATTTATAGAAGGGTATCGAATAGTTTGATTGAGGGTTAGTTTGAGATTAAAAGGGATTTATTTCATGTTGTTAAGGATGTTTAACCAATGGTAAATAGCATCTTTCGATAAAAAAGATAAAAATCGATGCACATCTGGGTTTTGTTTGCTATAGAGATTGAGATTATTTATCCTAGACTATGTTTGATGCCAATTTAGGAGTGAAATAAATAATTCATAATCTCCAAATAGTCTCATGTGAGTGGGATAATTAATCTTATTTAAAAGTATGGGATTAATGATCTTATTTGCAATAGTGATAAGATCCATATCTATTCCAAATTCTAAAGTTAGTGGGTCCTAATATTTTTTTACATTTTTTAGGATTTAAATTAAGGGTTACTAATGGAAAAAAAACCCCGAGCTTTTTAATTTTAGCGAAAAAAATCTTGGATTTTCAATTATATTAAAAAAAATTGTCTTTTTTTAATTTTAGAGAAAAAAAAACCTTGAGTTTTTAGTTGTATCTAATAAAACCTTTGGATTATAAAATCGAATTAATTTAACTTGCAAAATGAGTCAAATGACCCATTTTTCCTTAGTGTATATGCGAGACTACTTATATTGATAATCACCCCAACTTGATGAAAACTATATCATTCTATATTAAAAATGCTAACTTTTTAGTTAACATATATTTTAAAAAATAGTTCATGAATATAGAGTACTTAAAAATAAAGTCATTTCTTAATCACGTTATATATTCGTTAATTAAATATATATTTTGGGTTCAATTTGATTGGATTTCAAAATTATAGAGTTTTATTTGATATAATTAAAACTCAGGGTTTTTATTGCTAGAATTAAAAAAGTTCAAGGTTTTATTTAATATAACGAAAAACTTAAGGTTCTTTTTTTTTGCTAAAAAAAAAAACTAAGGTCTTTTTTTTAAAATTTTTTATAATAATCTTTTAAATTAATCTAAAATAAATCTATTATACATTCTAATAAAAAGTGGGTTTCATGTTATAATAATAATCCTAATCTAATCCAATATTACATTATACATAAAATAGTATTAAGTTTATCTCAATTTAATCTAATATTATAATCCAATCTTAGTCTTGTACACCAAACATACTTTTAGTGGAATTAGTGCTTTAGGGTAAGTACAGTCAAAATTTGATCAGCTGGAATCAAGCTTTGAATATTTCTTAATAAAAGAAAGGCTGGTAAAAATCTGTGGTGATTTTCTTTTTTCCCATTTTCTCCAAGAACAAAAAAAACAAGGGCTTTAGAAGGTCTTTTAATAATGCTATCATCCGGTTGTTTTCATGTAATTAAATAGACTAGCGGCATTCTAGTTTGGCTTAGAGTTTGAAGTCCTTCAATACTCTTGTTTTTTTTTGGTTATTATTATTATTTTTTTCCATTACACCAGATTTTTATAGTTACCATCAGGTTAGTTTTTTTTAACTTACATTTTCCACTAAGAATTTATCTCCCTTTTTTTTTTTTGTTTTTTATTTACAATGTCAATGATAAGGAGCTTCCACGTTTTGCTACTTTGTCTTCTTTTACTTTATAAATTCAGGTTGCAAGTTGGGCATCAAATTATTAGTGACTTCTTGAAAGTGGTATATAGATGCATTTAGATTGTTGTAGATTGAAAATTATTTATGCATGCATACTTAAAATAATATTATTTTGTATTTAAACACTATTTTTATCTACAAAACATCATTTTTGATTATTAACTGTTATTAGTTGACCATTTAATCACCAACTATAACAGTTTGAAGTCAACTATCAAGTGTAAGTGATTTTTCACGCTTTTTTCTCACACTGTGATTCTTCTTTTTCTCTCTTTCTTTCTTTCTTTCTTTTTTTCCTTTTTTTAAAAAAAAAAATATTTCAGTAGCAAAATAGTGAATGAGAACTCTAATTCATAGAAATTTAGTAAAGATAAAATTCTAAATAAAACTTAATAAGAATTTCTTTAAAAAGTGGACTACATATAACAAATTTGGGCTTTTTTTTTTTATAAATAGCACTTCCGAAAAATAGTATTAGTTTGTTTTCTTAAATAATAATAAGAAGAAGAAGAAGAATTATTCAAAAACTACTATGAATCTCATACTATTTTTTGAGGCTTTTATTCAGCCTGATTGCATCTCAAATTTGATGATATTATAAAAATATAGACATATTTTAAATTTAAAATACTAATAATATTGTAAATTTAACACAAGGTAATAGCAATATTGTAGATTTAAAACATGCTAAAATTTAGCACGTAACTGGAGACACGTACTTTTATCAAATGCAAAAATTTAGTACTAGCCCGAGATATTTTGTGCTATATTAGTTGGTACTTTTACCAACTAAACTTCTTCTTTGGAATTGGATTTGGGCCACCAATTAAAAAAAAAAAAAGATTTTATTGAAAAGAAAAAGTCGTATAAATTAGAGGGAGAAAACGATTGTTATAAATACTTACTTAGGTCAAATACACGGGTATTGGTGTAATCTTGTGAATAAGTGTCCTATTAACTCACAACACACAACAAAAGCACAAAGAGGAAAGAAGAAATTTGAAAAGTATTATATATATATAAGAAAATACCACTTTTTACCAAACCTTATTTAACCGGATTAGTTAATCTTGAGTAACTTTGAAAAATATCAATTTTAAAGGAAAAAAGTGGTAAATACTGAGATTTTTTGTAGCTTCTTATTCGTTTAGTTAATATCATTTCTTATTTATTATTTTTTAAAGCGCAAACAGCAGTTTTTATAATGAACTTTCAAATTCATCCCTAATTATTTTTCCTTGTTAGTTAAGATTTAAAAGCTTAGTAGGGTTAATTTTGGGGGGAAAAAAAAAGAAACTGATATACTTCAAAATTTATTCATTTAACTAAAATTTGATAAAATTTAATTCTAAAACTACCATTTATAAGAGGTCCCCATTAACAGACGGTCCAAGTCCGTGGCCCAGAAGTATAGGGGGCCTGAAGTGATTGGAATGGCGGTGTAAGTATTAAATAAGCCCGAGTACGATCCAAAATCCTCTCTCATATTCCTATTGGCTATAGAATTTCGACTCTCAAATATATATATATATATATATATATATATATATATATATATATATCAATGCGAGACGCTCACTTCAGTATTTTAGAATAGAATCGTTCAAACCCGCAGTCGTAGTCGTAGTTGTAGTCTCTCTGTAATTACGACTGAGCCATGGCCACCTTAGCCTCCGACGTACCCATGATTCCGGCTGGCGAATCCTCCAGTGGGGCTGGTCCTTCCAGCAAGAAGCCTAAACGTTTCGAGATCAAGAAGTGGAACGCCGTCGCCCTCTGGGCTTGGGGTAATTTCTCTAAACCCTAACCCTAGTGATGCCGATTCTTTTCCCTAAATTCTTCAAAGTTCAGGGTTTCGATTCAGATAATCCGATTCTTGTGTGGTGATTCTTTGTTGCAGACATTGTTGTTGATAACTGTGCGATCTGCAGGAACCATATAATGGATCTCTGTGAGTTTTTTTTTCGCGATTTTTGAAACACAAGAATGGTTCTATTCTATGACCTTATTTGGTGATTTTTTTTATATTCTTGTTTTTCTTGGTGGACGATTAGGCATCGAGTGCCAAGCGAACCAGGCCAGCNTGATTTTTACTCTTAACTATGTTAGTTTATTATGATTGAGTTACGCGTTTAAGTGAGAAAATAAAAAGAAGAGGAACTAGCCCATTATGCCCATATAATCTATATTCTGCAATGTGGTAGTATTCTACGCTCTAGATGTTTAGCAAGACATGCCGTTCTTCTATTGTGATATGAAATTGCACCCTGTTTCTATTACCTTTTTGATAGAATCTCAACTCAATTTTCGTTTTGATGTCTTGTGAAATTCATTGATTTGTCTTGTGCTTGTTTAGACAAGCAGCATGAACTGTTGGTTGTATTCATACTACTCTATCTTGTTCTAGCTTAGCCCCCTATTTTTCCTTTCTTTTGTGCAACTCTTTTGTGCTACCCGTATATGTAGAATTGTAAGTTTGCTTGTTCTTTGTGTAATTAGGTTATTGTTTTAGGAGGTAAGAGGCATAATTGATAGTTATGTTGGTTGCCTTTTTTCAAACGAAAGATGATTAACTTTTTTTTCTCTGTTGCTTATTTAGGATTATTAAATTGTTTTTTCCATCCGAAGTGCGATATGTTCTCCTAACCTTTGTTGTTCTGCAAGTGACAAAGAAGTAAACATAGTTTTCTGTCAAGGAAACGTTAATAGATTATACATTGAAATCATTAAAGTCTAACTTGACATTTGAGCATGTCATTGAGTTTTCACATCTGATTTACACTTGATA
The DNA here is from genome assembly GCA_002914805.1 of Parasponia andersonii. NCBI lineage: Eukaryota > Viridiplantae > Streptophyta > Magnoliopsida > Rosales > Cannabaceae > Trema > Trema andersonii. The sequence goes on from JXTB01000418.1 coordinate 333,230, forward strand.
TTGAGCTTTAAACCTCAAAACTGGTAAAATGCTTTAAACCTCAAAACTGGTAAAGTAATGAATCTCTCTAATAATTGTCTAATTGCATTGCTGCTTGTGCTGTGAATCCTGGCCACCTGGCTCATGATTTCAAATTCGATTATGTATTCATGTGTAATGTATAGTTGAACATTCTGTAGAGTTGGATTATTTTACTTTTAACTGTGGAAAGAATTCTCTTAAGTGCTATAAGCTAATATTAGATATCAATTCTATTTGCACTAATCTAGACTAATTGTCTGTAAATTTCTTACACTTTTGAACTGTACTTAACTCCATTTTATTTATCTTATGCCATACTTCTTTTGTTTGAAACCAGTTATGTCTATGATCTTTGTGGATTAAGTACTTATTTACATACTCCACTTGTCATGTATGTTATGTTCATACGTGTTTTGTGTAAACTTTATTAATTGTTGTAATATGAGAGTAGACCAATTATTTATGGTGTCTAGGTGTGTGTGCATTGGCCTTTTTAATCGATCCTGCTGGTTCCATCTCTGTAGGTGTTTGCAACCATGCATTCCACTTCCACTGCATTAGCCGTTGGCTCAAGACCCGTCAAGTTTGTCCACTTGGTATGTATTATGCCCCAATTCTATTTTTGCTTTTCTTATTGTTTCTTCTTTCATCACAACATAAAGTTATTCATCCTTTGTTGGTTGTTTTCTTTATACAGATAACAGTGAATGGGAATTTCAGAAGTATGGTCACTAGAAGCTTCATGCAGTTGTGTAGAGTTGGGCCCTGTTTTTCACTCTACTGATGTCAATGAGAATCTTAATTCCTTATGGTCTACTTCAATTCCTTATGGTTATGTTTGATAATCCGTTTGCATACATCCCAAATACAGACTACCTTGTTCTGCTATCAGCATTAAGCCAAAAACTTCGACTCTACTCTGATTGTGTCGTGTGTTAATGGATGCGCTAGAAGATCTTTGTTAATTCAGCTAATTTTCGTCATGTATCGGATATTTACGTACCACAATAAGGAAACAACTTTAGTAGGCCTCACATAATGGGTAATATATGCACAATGTGGAAACAACTTTTTATAGGCTTCGCACAATAATAAAATTTGGAAAGTTGGGAAAGAGACAGAAAAACCATTGCCAATTATTATAGCCAATTCATTTTCTGCTGACAGTTTCTTTTGTGCTCTGGTTGGTTATTGTTTCTTTTCAAAATATTTGTTTGGCTGCTTTGTTCGCATCCAAACAATTCTGAAAGGCTAAGTTTATCGGCTACTAGCGTTATTATGTCGTGTTCGTGTATATACAATAATATTTCAAACCAAACATAAATAATACGGTTAATAAAGATGTCAAAAATATAATTAATATGTTAAAAGTATAATTAATATGTATGAAATTTGTTTGTTTGGCTAGATTATTCAAAACTAATACGATTATTTAAATTTAATATTGTTATACACTAATTAATTCAATTAAATTCATCTAGATATGTTTAGAATTAATCAAAATTGTATTCATAACATTAAAATGTTAATAAATGTGTCGTATGTCTATCAGTCTTTATCATTTAACGTATTAATACATGAGTTTCAAGTTAAGCAGGTTGATCCGAAACTAACTTATTTATTATCGTGAAAACTTATTTATTATTGTTAAATTTAGATGTTGTACGTCAATTAAATTTTTTTTTTTTTTTTAAAAATACGATGAGATGTGGATCTGCTACAGTTTTATTAGAAAAATACCATTTTCAAAAAAAATATTTAAAAAAATACTATTTTTTTTGAAATAGGAACTAGTAACTGGTATCTAATTTTTAGAAACTGGTAACTAGTAGAGAAAAGGTATTTATTATTGATATATAACTGATAACCGGTAACTAGCTTTGAAAATCTGGTAGCTTTGAAGATCTGGTAAATAGTAACTATTTTAAGAAATGGTATTTTTCTAAAATGTTTTTAAAAGTGATATTTTTCTAATAACAATCATACAAAAATTGGCAAGAAAAAAAAAACATAACCTCCATATTTTTGTAATTTTTTTTTTAGCTTTTATAGGTAAAAATGTTAGAAGCTTTTTATTATTATGTTATACATGTCAATTTGAAATTAAAACGAAAATTGGATAGGCCACTCAAGCCCATGTTGTATAGAAAATAGCTGGCTCTTAGTCGTCTCTCTCTCTCTCTCCTCTCTTTTTTTTGAAAGGGGTCTCCTTTATTGGTAACTAGTTTTTAGAAATTGACCTGAGTGTTATTCCTATTTGTAAATTACTAAATGCTAATAAGTATATGAATATATTTATTTAAAAAAAATTAGGACTTAAATAATGATTATTACTTATTACAAATAAAATAAAATAACGTATCTTAAGAGTTGAATTCTCGACCTAATATTCAATTCCTACTCTACTCACCTATTAAGCTAGCCCTAATTGACTATAAAATTAAAGGAAATACAAAATAAGGAAATATTAATTTCTGAGCTTTTTCTCTTTAGTCTATAAGATTCTTTTCCTTAAGAAAAGTAGATATTCCTGGAAAGCATTAAGACTTCACAAAATAGTAGCAACGCTCTTGCCTGTGCCATTATATTTTGGCATGATTGTGTAGTGAAGCCAAAGGTTTAGTGATAACTAATAGACAAAGGTATTTATTATTGATACATAACTAATAACCAATAACTAGCTTTGAAGATCTAGTAACTAGTAATTATTTTAAGAAATGGTATTTTTCTAAACTGTTTTTAAAAAGTGATATTTTTTCTAATAAAAATCATACAAAAATTGTAAAAAAAAAAACATTATCTTCATATTTTTGTAAAGTTTTTATAGGTAAAATGTTAGAAATTTTTTATTACTGTGTTACGCATGTCAACTTGAAATTAACACGAAAATTAGATAGACCACTCAAATCCGTGTTGTATGGAAAATAACTAGCTCTCTCTCTCTCTCTCTCTCTCTCTCTCTCTCTCACAAAGGGATCTCATTTGTTTGTAACTATTTTTTAGAAATTTACCAGAGTGTGATTCCTATTTGTAAATTACTAAATGCTAATAGGTACGTGAACATATTTTCTTTAAAAAAAAATTAGGGCTTAACTAATGGTTATTACTTATTATAAATAAAATAAAATAACACATCTTAGGATTTGAACTTCCGACCTAATATCCAATTCCTACTCCATTCACCTACCGAACTAGCCCTAATGGATTATGAAACTAAAGGAAACATTAATTTCTGAACTTTTTCTCTTTAGTCTATAAGATTCTTTTCATTAAGAAGAGTAGACATTCCTGGAAAGCATTAAGATTTCACATAATAGTAGTAACGCTTTTGCTTGTGCCGTTATATTTTGCCATGATTGTGTGGTGAAGCCAAAGGTTTATTACCATAAAATAAGCGGAAAGAAAAAGAAAAAAAAACTGGAAAAAAATTCGCCGGTTGAGAGATTTGAACTCTCGACCTAATACCCAATTCTTACTCTACTCACCTACTGAACTAGCCCTAATGGACTATAAAATTAAACGAAACAAAATAAAGAAACATTAATTTTGAACTTTTTCTCTTTAGTCTATAAAATTCTTTTCATTAAGAAAAGTAGACATTCCTAGAAAGCATTAAGACTTTACAAAATAATAGCAACGCTCCTGTGCTGTTATATTTTGCCATGATTGTGTGGTGAAGCCAAAGGTTTATTACCATAAAATAAGCGAAAAGAAAAAAAAAGTTCGAAAAAAAATTCGTTGATTGAGAGATTCGAACTCTTGACCTAATACCCAATTCCTACTCCACTCACTTATCGAGCTAGTCTTAATGGACTATAAAATTAAAGGAAACAAAACAAGGAAACATTAATTTCTGAACTTTTTCTTTTTAGTTTATAAGATTCTTTTCATTAAGAAAAGTAGACATTCTTGAAAAGCATTAAGACTTCACAGAATGATAGCAACATTCTTGCCTATGCCGTTATATTTTGTCATGATTGTGTGGTGAAGCCAAAGATTTATTACCATAAAATAAGCAGAAAGAAAAAGAAAAAAAAGTTAGAAAAAAAAAATTTATCGGCTGAGAGATTCGAACTCTCGACCTAATATCTAATTCTTACTCCACTCACCTACCAAGCTAACCCTAATGAACTATAAAATTAAAGGAAACAAAATAAGGAAACATTAAGACTTCGCACAATGATAGCAATGCTCTTGCCTGTACCGTTATATTTTGTCATGATTGTGTGGTGAAGCAAAGGTTTATTACCATAAAATAAGCAGAAAGAAAAAGAAAAAAAAAAGAAGCTGGAAAAAAAATGTTTTTGGCTGAGTGATTCGAACCGTTGCAGGCACACGCCAAAACAGCTTGGCCAAAACACCGTTGATGACTTCAACTAAGTGTCTTTAGTTATGCAAATATATAAATGCTATCAACCCATATAAATGTTCCCCGGTCTATTTCTCAAATACACAACACAAATATATAAATTAACTCATCACAAAAAGTTAAGGAAACTTTGCAGTTGTCGCCCACTAAATCCACTTAAAGTGGCGAAACCAGTTCGAGTGGGTAAAATGGTCCTTTCAAAATTCTTTTTTTCTTTTTCTATTTCGACTTCTGGTTTTCGACCAGTCTTCTTGCAATAGCAATAGCATAGTGTATCCAAAATCTTTTAAAATATATATATACTTAAATTGGGGAAAATAGAGGTATAAAACTCACAATTTTACTTTATTTTATTTTATTTATATAATTTGTCACAAAAGAAAGCGAGAAAATAATGATGAATTTTGTTAATTAATTGCTTCTTGATTGTCAGTACTTAGTATGGAAAAAATACCTGTTACTTCAGACCACAATTTTACTCTCTAACTTTTGCGCGCGCATTCTTGCAATTTTGGGTACCTTACTCAACATCTTTTTTTATTCCTTTCACCATGTTCCTTCATAATAAAAAATTAAGGTCCGTACTCACTCTGCTAGACCCCTAGTAATCTAGTTCAATTCTTAAACAGTTTTATTTTCCATGCCGACCCAGCTTACGGCATATTTTCTGAGAGCTCTTTCCTGAATCCTTGATTTTCCTGACTTATACTAATTTCATTTGTTGCTTAATCAATTAGTCCATAACCTATAAAATCTTCCGGAACCCAAAAATTAAATAAGTAAGGTACATCTGTCACTTTGACTCACTTCCTCCGAAAACCTCAGGAAAAGGTTTTAGTACAAGAACAACAAACATATATGCTTATTTTAAAAACAAAAAAAACAAAAAACATTTGTGTAGATTAAAGGCAGAGCAGATGTTGATGTTATAAGACACGTCTAAGCACCGTTTCACCACATACCGAACGTTAATTCGCTTTAGCAAAACACATTATCGTACAACTTCAATCTCTGTGTAATTTTTATGAGTCAAAACAAGTAGAGAAGTGCATCACTTTTTTTCTCACTTTCTTGTTTCATTTTTGACATGTAAACTCTAGTTAAAATATTTCATATTCTAAGCAGTAATAAATGAAAGTATAAAAGAGGGCGAAAAAATGACTGTACTCTCTAACAAGTAATAACCAGCCAAAGCTGAGAGGGGAAAGGAACTTTCTGATTTGGACGTGCTCTTTAGAAAATGCCTTCACTTTAAACAACACCTTTTAAGAATCACTCATCATCAATTTCTATGGAGAAAATATCATGATTATGTTCTTATAATATATACATCTAAGTATCTCAAACCTTGAAACGCACGACTCATTTGACATACATGTCTATGTATCAATTAACCATTATCTTTCTTTTTCTAGCCCCAAAAAAACAAAAAAAAAAAAAGCATTATCTTTCTTGTTACTCAAAAATCATATTCTTTAATTTCCCGAGACTCGTAAATACTAATTGTTGATGGAGGTTTTGTCAACAATAAATTTGAGAAAATTATAAAATGTGGCTTGTGTGTGAAAAAGGTTAATTAATCAAAGCAAATAAATAAACGAGAATTTTATAGTTGTTCAGTCCCAAAAAAGATAGCCTATGTCCAGTATTTTTTACTATTTTCTAGAGAATTACAAGAGCTCAAAATTACAATGTGTTGTCTGGAAAGAAGAAGCAAGAGTCTAAAAAGTTCCCAAAAGATCTAAAAGACAAAAGATTAAAGATATCCCCAAAAAGATCCCCTACTGAAACATTGAACTCCCTTTATATAGGTAAGGATAGCTCAATGTTTTCCAATTATGAGAATGAGTAACTATATAATCGGAAAATACAATTCGAGTAACAATATAACTGGGTAATAACTTAAATGAGATGACTGGTCGATCTTTAAAGAGAAACTTTTGTTTCCATTTCTTTATAAGTTACCCGTTTTGACGAAGCTTAGTCTAGTTTTCTTTTCATTCTAGTCGCACTTAACTCTTTCGGAAGATGTCGCACTTAATTCTTTCGGAGGAGGTCGCACTTATTCTTACTCATGCAACCTAACACGTTCAATTGGTCAACTTTTCCCTTTTTGGTATTGACCAACATATAGGATTTTAGACCGCACAACAATTGGCCCCCAGCTCCATTAGTTCTTTAGGACAAAATGGAGCTTCCTTCTACTATAAGCGCGAGCTTAAAAAATGCGATGTCATGACCTAGACTTGAGACCTTTGCAGAGTCGAAGAGTTGCCAGATCTCAAATCTCACCTTTTTAAGATCACGCGTACCTTTTTCTGACAGATGAAACCACATGTCACCTTTTTTAAAAAGAATAGCAAAATTCGAGGATACTTTTACCTTCTTTTCCGTTTTTAAACAGACACAATGATAGCGATGATACCAGCTGTTGTCTTAAATCGAATTGTTTCAAATTTTGAAAAGATACCGATTTAATTTCGGAAAAATCAAATCCCGCGTGAACTTCGGCCTTTGGATCTGAAAATTAAATACCTTAATCTACGGCCATGATTTGACAATGCTCGAGACATATATCGAAAACTAATCTGTCTTCTCTTCAAAAATCCTATCGTCTGCCATTTCTCTCGAAAACCGAAGCATTAACAAAGCAATCCTTTCGGCGCCGTCTTGTTCTTCAGCTCATACAACTTTTAGTCTCTTCTCCGACGAAGCTATCACTGCAATTCTTCAGACTACATCTCGATCCCTCTGTCTTCGAATAAAGGTTAGTATATATCCTCTCTCTTATTGTTCTCTGTCCAAAAAACTCATTTCCAGATTTTATTTCTAGAAATTGAATCCGATTGTAGAGCCTAAATGTCCTGAATAAAAACCCGTCCCACACTCGGATGGATTGGGATGAGAATTTTTCAGATCCATTTCGTTGGTTTATAGAATACTTTCTTTTAGATGACTGACAGAGACGAACTTGTGAAAGAGTTTTTTTTTCTTTTTTTTTTTAGGGTTTGAAACCCTTTTTTTTTAAGGAACTGCTCGAACAATTTTTATGAACCCGTAGATCGATTAGAAAAAATTCGATGAGCAGTTTGTTGATACAATCCTAGGATGAGACTCCAAAAATGCTCACATATAGCTAAGGTCTTTGATACTCGTATAAGACTAAATGTATCTATATTTCTTTTCAGATGTCTAGTAGTGAGGATTTTAGAGAAGGGAATGCATTCTCAGGAGAATCTTCCAATACCAGCGTTAGCTTCATAAACCTCGAAGATTATCTTGAGCTAGAACCCGAAGGTGAGATAACCAGGGTCAGGCAAAATAGTCCTCGCATAGGCGACCTTCCTTAAGACCAATGGCCCCAGCATATCAGAGATGCCCCTGCGTTCGCAACGAGTTATCATTATGTAGAGGGAGACTGGTCATATACCAATATAAGGACGAGCTGCACCACGAATAGGCTCAGCAAGATCGTGTGCAACTACAAGATCGCTATCCCTCTTCTCCTTCCCATGGAGTTCAATCGATCACATACACCACCTCGCAGAATTGCCTCATTTTCTGTAGCAGTTCTCAAATACGATGTCCACCTCTCACTTCATCCTTACATAAAATCCATCGTCGATTATTATGGAGTCGTTTCTTTTCAACTAACTCCAAACACTTATAGATACATGGTAGGTCTGTACATACTATACCATAAACTAGGCTTAGAAACCCCCACTTCTGAAGAGTTCGCTTGGTTTTACCAAGTGAAATAAAACTCATTAGACTTCGGCTTCTTTTATGCGAGCAAGTGGTCGAACCAAGCAATAAAAACTATCTACGGGGTTCGCAACAACATGGGAAAATGGAAAAATCTATTTTTCCACTTTGACTATGTGGATAACGGCTTCTCTCAGAATCCTGGTAGATAACTTTCAGTTTATCGCCTTTTCTGCATAAATATATTATTCTGACCGCACTCTATATCATCGCAGATAACAGGGAACGGCCTGGATTTTCCAGAGAATAGCTCACAAGAGTGTACAGAATAAACGACCTTCTGATTGAAGAATTCGATTGGAAGAAGCTTGGGACTTCCAAGAACTTAGTCGCTTACTGTCTACTTCCAAGAGGAGCCGCCTTCCCGGATTCCACCGTCCGTTCGACGAGACCCTCGAGCTCGAAGAAGAAGAAGCCGAGGAAGCAAACAGAAAAGAGTGCCTCGTCTTCCAAACCTAAGAAGCGTAAAGCACCTGCAACCCCTACAACCTCAGAACCATCATCTCCAGAAACTGCATCACCACCAGCTTCTCCACAGCAAGAAGTTAATTATTTATTTTTTTTATATCATCGTATTATGTCACTTTGCATGCTGACTCACATCTGTACAGAAATGGTTATTGGTGGCGAACTACGAGCCCCGCCTTCCACTCTGGGGTCAATAGCAAAGTCCAAGACGCCAGAGAGCACACCTCCATCGATGTCAAAAGGGAAAGAGAAGGTCGACACTTACAAGAAACGAAAAGTCGCATTCGAGGATATCCCGACAAGCTCGCCTCCTCCTCAGCCTCAAACTACGAGCCATCCTGATCTATCCAAGGAGACTGCCACTTTTTCGGAACCAAACCAGGTTAATAAAGACGAGGAGCTTTTCGCACTCCTTAACCAATTGCCGGAAAGGCTGGTATGAGTACAACCTTCATTGATCACTTCACTTCTGAAGATGGCTGGGAGAGGATGAAGCGACGATCAGCCAAGGTTGCCTTTGGTTCTGCGATGAGGGTGTTGGCGAATGTAAGCATCTTCTATTTTCTCTCTTCAATGCATCTTTCTGGTATTGATGTGTTATAGTTTTAGACTGCTATAGCTGCTGTCCTGATGCATGACCCAGTCCTTGAGTATTTGGAAAAAGCCGAAAAAGTCGAAGAAATAACCCAAGCATTCGAGGACTCGGAGAAGGCTCATGAGGAAAAGAAAAAATCCTTCGAACTGGAGAATCGGTAGCTACGCGAGGATTTGGCCAAGGAAAGCTCAAAAGGAGAAGCTCGAGGAGAAAATTAAAGAGCTTAAAAAGACTATCTCCAAGCATTCGGATCACATGAAGGAGGCGACAACAGAAGTGGCTCACAAGGCTGTTGAAGAATTCAAGGCTACTGAAGTCAAGGAGCTCGAAGACAAAGCTAGTGACATCGCTTCGTCGACCATTATATACAACATCTTCTGCGAGCATCCGGACTTCGACTTTTTCATCCTTAGTGAAGACGTGGTCGAGCTTATCCGGAGTTGAAGGG
>JXTB01000418.1:357449-397688 GCA_002914805.1 Parasponia andersonii
TAACTCAAATATAAAATATAATTTGAATAAATTGTCAGGTATAAAAATAATAACCTAATTTGTTTCTTATAATTTATAAACAGTACCTGCCAGTGCTCTGTCTCTGGACAGCCTAGAAACCATCACATTTTTTTTTTTCGTGGTATTCGGATGTCATGTCACTCGTCACAAAAAGCCCACCATATTTGAATATGAATGGATCTTCTAGTATAAAGAAGTGTGAAGTGAGGAAAAGTACTTAAAAAATTAAGTGAAAAAAGTATAGTTATTACATACAAAGAAGTGGGGAATTGGGGCCTCTCATCCAACGTTATTGTCTAAGCTATGCACACTTTTTTTCCTCCTCTCGATTAGGATCACATCTACAAAATTAATATATATATATGGGCAACAATCCGTACCCAATTTTTTTTTTAACCTATGCATAGTTATCAATTTGACCAATAAAAATTTAGTATGCATATTTTTTTATTATAAAAAGTAAAAGAGAAAGAACATTAATGATTCACATCTTTTTATACACTTCATTATAATCATTAGATCACTATTAGATGATTATCCAACGGATAAAAAAAAAATACCTACTATCACTATTAGATGATTATCCAACGGATAAAAAAAAGAATACCTATACATAGGTAAATAAGTAATACTTATTGATTTGTGTTTGATATGAAATATTGATAAATGGGGGACCATGCACCCTCCTCAATCCTACCTACTCTTTGCCTGCCACAGAGATGTGCACCAAATTGTAGGACTCGCTTTGAAAAAGGATAAAAAAAAAAAAATTACAATGCAATATTATATTAAATTCTTGATATATATAAAAAATGCTCCCATATATATACAATAATAATAGATATTAGATAATAAAATTGGCTATAGTTTCCCTGAAGAAAAGCGCTATAGTTAGCTCCCGTGAATATCTATTATATTGATAATATACCGATAAAACTCTAGTATATCCACTATCGTCGTTATTATGAGTACGCAATTAGTACTGTACCGTTTTTAGTATTTTTTAAGAGAAGTTATGAGATATGTGGACTTGTATGAAAGATATGATCGATAAGTCGTTTGAGAGGTTGTATAATAAATGACAAATAATTTCTTAATCAAAGTTCGTTCCTGTTTAGTTTATTTATGCATGGTATGTAAGCATTTTTTTTTGGGTAACGATATATGGTATATAAGCTGAATAAGTAGCGCAATCAGTTCAAATGTCTTATTTCTTGTTATTAAATTGAATGTACGCAGATAAAGCCAAATATTATGATTCATATTTCTTTTCAACGCTGATTAATAGTCAATGAAATGCTATAAATTAACATTTATTAACCAAAAAGTGGTCCAAAGACATTTCAATTCGGATCTTTTTCTTCTCTTGACCTCTCATTGTGCGTAATTTTCTTTATTCTTTTCTCTGCTTTTTTTCTCCTACCAAATTGCTGTCAGATTGTCACACACAATATATACACTCATTTTCTGATTGATCAGCTATTTGAGTATATTATACATATAAACACACCGATATATAGCTTAAGTATTATATATTAATACTCGTTGATCAGTGATTATGTTTTTATTGTCAATTAAACACGATGCTATCATCTATGGCCGCCACTTAGACGACGTCGGTTCAAACACAAAGACAACGTTTTTAAGCCAACTTCTAAAAGGTTTTTTTTTTTCAGTTGAAGTCTTTTTCCTTCATCTACGCTTTTTTTTTTTTTTTTTTTTCCAAACAGACTTGTAATTAGGTTTTAATTTGACAGCTTTATGTTCTCAATTGGTAATTGTTCATGGATTTATTAAAAGTGCATAGCTTTCCTTTTCAGTCAAATTTTCCTTACCTTTTCATAGATCCCAAGCTCTCAAGGGTCATTGACCTAACAACAATTCCCAGGAGTTTCAAGGGGGGAAATTCTGTTGAGAGTTAAATTTCAAGAGAATAATTATAGTAGTATACAAAAACTCAAAGGTCTTCTGGTCTATATTTCTTGCTAACACAAGTACAAGTAATGATTAGCAAAGCTCCCGGTAGTATGTATAATTATATAATATTGCTAATTTAACGCTCATCACTCAATTGTTGTCATGATGGAGTCAAAGTTCCCATATCATGCAGTTAGGAAAGCATTATTAAAAGTAGTACACATGCACTTACATAATAGGATATTTACCTAGCTAGCATTTTTAACTTTCTTTTTTGCCTTTTTTGGTGTGAAAAGACAAGAAGACTAAACCTGAAAATTTAAAACAACTCATTATTATTTTTTTTAACAAAAAATTATCCAAAACAACTCAAAGTTAGATCCAGGAATATGAAAGTAAAACTCACACAATTAAAGCCCCCTCAAACTTACAAGCAAAATCATGCTTGTCATACCAAAAATGTTGAAAACAGGTCTCACAAGTCACACCCCCAAATCTCTCTCTTAAGTCTCTTTATGTATATAACTTGAATTCTTGAAAAGCATCTTCAATCTCTTTAATTTTTTTTTTCCTTTCCTTTTCTCCACTCGGTTTCTTGGGGTCCAAAGTAGATGATCTCTTTTGCTTTGGCACATGGAAACCAAGTTTTTGGGTGTAAAGTCGGTGAAATAGCATGAAAATTAATAATTGTTTCAAAAAAAATAAAGAAAATAAATAAAGGGAGGGGAAGCTGAAAACGCGTGGATGTGACTATAATGTGAGAAAAAGAAAGACAAAAGCAGAACGAGCGTGCGGCATTTCTGCTTCTTCTTTGGGATTCAGGTTATTATTGGTGAGAGACACTAAAGGCTAAATTGACGCCACTATCTGCGGTTATATTTATGGGACCAGCACCCTCAACTCTGTAAATTTTATAATAAACATTTATTCAGAAAAAAAAAAACAAAAACTAATGCACATTTAACATTTATTATATTGTGGCCATATCCCACGTATACATTTTTGGGGGAAAAAAAATAATAGCACTTTCCTTTTTATCCCACTTGCATTTGTGGTGACCAAAGCGACACGCGCTGCCACCTCTAGGGTAATTGTCGCATCTGATTGTATATAGTACATTCCATACTCAACACAAGCTCCACCTAAAAGTAATTGATCTTTAATTTGAATCCTAAAGTAGATCAAATTAGATCCATTGGAGGACAACAAGGAATAATTGGAGGAAGGCCTTTTATTTTTAATTAGTTTAATTAACATCAAGCATGTTTAAAGTTGGATTCCCTCTATAAAGTGCTTACAACTAGTCAAATAAGTTAAAATTGTTAATTTGTTATTAAAAAATTAAATTAGGAACCAACGAAGCGGTAATTATTTATTAGTACTATCTGGCTTAAGATTGATTAGATGGTATCTTTCCTCATTTTACTACTGATCAATTGGTAACATGCCATTCGATTATAATATAGGAAACATTCTTCAACTGGAATTATACTCCATATATGAAAAAAGTATTTACTTCAAGAATTGAAAGCTTACTTGCACTCAAATTCAACTTTAAGTCTTTAATGAACTTGACATAAGTTTTCAATTCAATATCTTATTACTTAAAATTGAATACTTTTAATGAACCTTGACCATATGCAACCTAAAATTATTTGACTATTATAAGATCTGGACGGTAAATCATTTTGGTATTGTAACGAATTCCTTTTTCTAATTAAAAATAAATCCAATATTCATTCCAAAAGGTTCATTAAATTTCGAAGATGCATTAGATCCTTCAAATACCATAAGCATCTTTCCAATCAATTTAATAATCGTACAAAATATCAAAGCTTATCTAATTAGCCATTACGCTATGTTTGTAGGTGATGTAGACTCTAAAACTATCTAAACTTCGATTATAAATGTATTCCACTATAATTGCTAAACTCTTCTCTAAATAAACGGTAGAAAAAATTGTTTAATAAGACCCATCCAAACGAACCAGTAACGCGCGTGAAAGAGAAATTGAAAGATTGATAATCACTACAATTTTTTTCCTCACTCTATTTCTGTTTTTTTTTTTTGAACTTTATTATTTTGGAAAATAAAATGAAAGATTATCTTGAAATGAAGTAGGAGCACGCCCAACTGACAGGTGTATAGGAAAGATTATTAGTCGTGCTTGAGCTAAACATGTAGGCCCACTTTTTAACGGTTAAGAAGGAAAAAGTGCAACAGTCAAAAAAATAGAAAGGCAGTCAAACAAGGAAGGTTGAGTGGGAGTGAGTGAGAAAGAGAGCTATTTCTTGGAAAAAAAAAAAAAAAAGGGAAATATAGCCGTCACAAATTTCCATCTTTCACAAAATGGAATGGGTTGTTAAGCACTATGACGCACTCGTATCAGTTTTTGACTTATCCCATTTCCCACGAGTTCGAGAAAAAATCGAAATTGTTATAGATAGGACAAAATTATACCTATAATTTGCATGACCTCCTCGTTGATTTTGTGCCCTGCTTATATTCCGGAATTGCCCTCAATTTTAACACCTAATACCACTCATATGCTAGCACCATAACGTTTCAATTTCCAAATTTACGTAAAATTGATGTTCAACCCAATCGGACAGCAATGCATTCACGAGTTTTTTTTTTTTGGCTGAAAATGCATTCACGAGTTGGTGCAGCTTGCAAGTGCAAACCTTTTATATTGGACGAAAATGTTAGAAAATAATAACTACGACAAAAGAAGAATGATGTTCTTTTTGCTAGAAGACAGAGCAAGGAAAATAGTAGTTTCTTATTTTTGTTTTATTTTATTTCTCACACATGATAGTCATTTGTGTTTCTTAAGTGTAAGCTGACATTTCTTTGGTAAAAGAAAAGTACAAATTACAAAGTGACATTTCCAAAGGGAAAAAAAAAAAGAAAAAAAGAAAAGAACCAACTGACGTAATTGAGAATTCAAAGGGTGTCTTTGTGGGGCAAGATATTGAGAATAGTAATTATTATTATGACCGACAATTTACGATACGACTCGAAAATGATACGAAATAAATAAGTTTGAGTGACACGTTTAATTTTCGTGTCATTTTCGGCTTGATCCGTATAACACGATTATTAAACGAGTGGATTTTAGGTCAACCCACCTAACCCGAATTTGACACGTCTAGCCCATTTAGTTAAACATGTTATTATAGGGTCAACATGACACGAGTTAAAATGACACGCTTATGACCCGTTTAAAATTTGAGTTAAATTTTATAATTTAAATATTTAGATAAAAACAAAACCCAGGCCTAAGGTCCAAACCCAATTTCGGCTGAGACTTAAGTCTCTAACTCTAACCCTAATTTCTTCATTTCAACTTCAAAACTCTTTACCTCTTTCACTCTCTCAGCCGCACCATTCCCTTAACTGTGAGAAGGAATCCTTCTTATTTCTGAAAATTTCAGCTGTCGATCTCAGAGAGTGAGCTATTCAAAAAGAGCTTTGCAGATCGCATGAATGGGTGCACGTAGTTTTAGGTTCTTTATTTGGGCTTGTGTGCCGTTTTAAACGCGATCTCATTTGTGGAATGCCGTATAGTCAGTCTCCTAAGCCAAGTCGCTGATCTCATTTGTAACATTTATTTCGCTGTCAAGGTCACTATTTCTCTTGTAAGTTTCACTATATACCTCACTATGCTCGTATAGATGATTATATCTGGCGGGTTGCCTCATGATTAGATTTGTGACCTTTATTTCGTTATCAAGCTCACTCTCTAGCATTAAGTGTGATGATATATGCTTTCAAAAATAAAAGAACGCTAGAGTTTTTTGTTATATATATATTAGCTTTTGTTTTTTGTTAAAATCAGTTCTAGTTTTAGTTTTTCGTTATATATATATATATATGTTATAGTTCTCAAACTAATCCAGTTCTTTTTATTTTGTTAAATTCATTTGTCACTGAAGTAGTTCTTAATTAGTTATGTACTTATTTTTATTTACTCTAAAAATATGTAGAGAAATATTAATCAAATATACTAGTCAATGTACTGAAATTATTATGATAAATTTCATCTCGTATTATATATTTACCCATTTATCTTTTGTGTACATTAAGACTTTTTTAAAGTGATTTTTTGTTATTAATATCTATAATTCTTAATGAATAGATGGAAGACGAAGCACGTCTTCAAGTGAATTTAGAATCACAAAGCATCGAAGTACCTCATCCAGATGATGAGGAATCAACTCAACTTGAGGGAGATTCTAAAGATGTAAAAGGGAAACAAAGAAGGAAATTAACTTCAGAAGTTTGGACATATTTTGATATGCTTCCTGTAGGTGTAGATATGAAACAAAGGGCAAAACGCAAGCAATATGGTGCCATATATATATAGCTGATAGTAAGTACGGGACTGGCAACTTAAGGCGTCACATACAAACTTGTGAAAGAAGAGTCACAAGGGATGTGGGACAATTATTGATATTACAAGACAAAGGAGTTGTAGCCTTGAGCTCTAAAAGGTTTGATCCAGAACACTTTCATGAATTGGTAACCACTGCAATTATTTTGCATGATCTACCTTTTTCATTTGTTGAGTATGAAGGTATTAGGGCTGCATATCAATATGTGCATCCTGACATAAATCTAGTATCTAGAAATACTCTAAAGTCTGATGTCCTTAAGATGTATGCAAGAGAAAAGTTAAGGATTAAGTCTATGCTGGACAATAATCCTAGTAGAATTTGTTTGATATCTAATTTTTGGACTTCTATAGTCACTGATGGATATATCGCTCTCACTGCTCATTTTATTGATAAGAATTGGGTGCTACATAAGAGAATTTTGAACTTTCGTTTTATGCCTTCTCCACATTCTAGTGTGGTATTATCATCTACAATCTATTCTATGTTGCGTGAATGGGAAATTGAAAATAAAGTATTTTCTCTTACTTTGGATAATGCTTATTCTAATGATGTTTCTGTTGACTTATTGGAGCAAGAATTGACAACTAAAGATGCACTTCTTTGTAAGGGTAAATTTTTTCATCTTCGGTGTTGTATTCATGTTCTTAACTTAGTAGTACAAGAAGGGTTAAAAGATATTGATCGAGTGGTTGTGAAGATTCGAGAAAGTGTCAAATATATTATAGGATCACAAGTGAGAAAAAAGAAGTTTCTAGAATGTGTCCACCTTGTGGGTCTTGATTCCAAGAGGGGTTTTAGGCAAGATGTGCCAACTAGGTGGAACTCTACATTTCTCATGCTTGATAGTATTATATATTATTGTAGGGCTTTTAGTCATTTAGAGTTAATTGACTCAAATTACAAGAATTGTCCTTCATCATTTGAGTGGGAAAGGGCTGAAAAGATTAGTGATTTCTTGGGGTAATTTTACAATATCACTTGTGTATTTTCTGGAACTCAATACCCTACTTCAAACTTGTATTTTCTAACTGTGTATTCTTGCCATTTATCCTTGAAAACATCAAAGGAAAGTGATGATATTTATTTGTCAACTATGGCCAGCTCTATGCTTGAGAAGTTTGATAAGTATTAGAAAGATTTCAGTCTTATATTGGCTAAAACAGTGGTCCTGGATCCTAAATATAAGTTGAATTTTGTAGATTATGCGTATAAAAATGTATATGGAGAAAAGGGTTCACTACAGTTTCTTAAGGTCAAGAAGAATTTAGAGCCATTATTTTCTGAATACTCTAAGGGTAAGTCTACATCATCATCATCATCATCTTCTGGAGGTAACACTCCTACTTATATGGGAAGCTCAAGTGTGATTTTTATCCATAAATAAACAAAATCATTATTGAAGGTACATAATTTTTTAAACATGAAATTTGAAGTTTTTTATTGTTAGATTTTATGTATGTTTTTCCAATCTTATTTTAATTTCTATCAGGTTGTAGGAGTTCGATAATTTTGAAAATCAAGAGCAAGCTTTTATGGCAAAAACCGAACTAGAGCTCTATTTGGATGAACCAAGAGTAAGTTTTGATGCTAAGTTCGATATTCTCGACTTTTGGAAAGAAAATCAATTTCGATATCCTGAGCTTGCTGCAATGGCTCGTGACGGTTTAAGTATTCCCATATCTACGATTATCTCAGAATCTGCTTTTAATGTGAGTGGACAGGTGTTAGATTAATATAGAAGTTCACTTAAGCCCGACATAGTTGAGTCCTTAATATGCTCCAGGGATTGGCTATTTGGTGACAAAGGTAATATGATTATTTACTTAATACTCTTGTTTAAGTCTTATTAAAAGTTTTTTCTTCCTAAGATTGTCTTATTAAAAGTTAATGTGTATTCTAATCATTATGGAAATTTGCATAGAAAATAAAAAGTCCATTCGTATGGCAGTGGATGAAATCATTGAGGATGTTTTTAGTTTGAACATCAATGACTTTATTTCTGCTCAAAACTCTAACAATATTACTGTGCAAAATATTCCAATGGAAGATAATTTAATGTTTTATTTAATATTAGATTATTAGTTATTATTTATGATTATATTTTTTTTCATTATGTGATTATTTTTTTTCCTTCACTCTTGAATAGGTTGAAACTTGACATCTGTGGAAGATTTGAGTATTGGCAATGTAATGGAATTTGGGATCCTGTGAGACACATTTTAAAGTTATATTGTGATCATGTGTTATTGGAACTTTGTTTCTTGAAGGCTTATTAAGACCTAAGTGTTACTATTATTATGGTTAATATGTTTGTGGAATTGAGATAATGGATGTGTGGTGTTTGTGTAGGTCTTGTGTGGACAAGACTTTAAGTCTTAGGACTTTATGTTTATTATACTTTTGTATAGAGAAGACATTAACTCTTATGACTTTATTTATTATGCTTTTGGAATTATTGTGGATTTTTTAGGTTATGCTTGAGGAGACTTTTAGGTTTTCGGGCCTAAAAATTATGCTTATTATGCTATTGTAACTTAGAAATTAGATGTGTTGGCTTGTGTTTTATGTAATTTCTATAAAGTTATTTTGTTTTTGTATAAATTTGATCTAATTATGTATTAGTTTATAGTTGATTAGTTGTATTAATCCTAGTGATAAGTTTTGATATTAGTTTTGAGTGAAACAAGTATAGGCATGTCAATTTCATGTATGTAATTTATATCACATATTTCAGGTTAATCATGTAATTAGGCGTGTTAATCTCGTGTCAATACTACACAACACGTTTATTAAACAGATTAGCGTGTCATATCGTGTGACCTGTTTAATAAACGTTTCGTGTTCGTGTTTATATTTTTGACATGTTTATTAATCGTGTCGTGTTCGGGTTAAGTGTTATTGTGTCGTGTCGTAATCGTGTCGTAATCGTGTCGACTCGAATACGACAAGATAATACAAATTGCCAGCCCTAATTATTATAAAAAGAGAGATAGTGTGTTAGGCTTTTGCTAAATGAGTATTATGCTTTATAGGGATGGGATGGAGTGAGAATTTGCCAAACACATCTCTAAGGATGGGGATGAATGGATTATGGATGACAATCCAATCAGCATAAAAAGATCTTTGGCAGTGTTGAATTGGTGGGCCCTTTAAATGACGTGTCTCCAGCTGTAGCAGTGTCTCCAAGTGTTTTCGAGATAAGAAGTAGCTTTGTTCTTTGTGATAAAAACAATTATCACAAAGTGAGCTTTGCTCCATCGCTTAATTCCATTATAAACAACTATAGCTAATAGATTAATTTTTACTCTTTCGGTCTCATTATGTCATGCCCCAACCCCATAAAACAGAAAGAAAAAAGAAAAAAAGAACCATTGAATTATTCATAAACGCGTTTACATGAATGCTTATTTACCTAAACTCTTTCCATTTTTTTTTTTTCTCTCTATTATTTTTACCATAATTAAAATACACTAGTGTGTTGCATGTAAATGGCATTAAAGTAATATTAATAAAACAAACTCCTTATTTTAAATCCCAACTTGGTTATAAGCCCGACATGAGTCTTTCTTCTCCTTCTATCCTTCTGACAGTCGCAGGCATTATCGACTGGTTTTTCCTTCTTCCACATTTCATTTCTCACCATTTAATATCATCCCTAAGATCTATATTCTCCGCAAACTAAGCTTAACCCACCTATAGCCATGGCCTCCATGGCCACGTTCTGCTTCAGCTTCATGGCTCTGCTTTCTCTTCTTCTTCTACGAAGTGGCCACTCCGCCATGGCCAAACATACCTACATTGTTCACATGCAAAACGGTGAGAAGCCCTTAGCTTACCATACTCACCGGGATTGGTACTCCGCTAGCCTCCACTCTTCTCTCTCGTCGAGCTCCGATTCCCTGCTTTACTCCTACACCAGCGCTTACCCTGGATTTGCAGCCTCCTTGGATCCCGACGAGGCCGAGTTGCTCCGCCAGTCCAACGACGTTTTGGGTGTTTACGAAGACACAGTCTATACCCTTCACACCACTCGGACCCCTGAGTTTCTGGGTCTGGAAGTTGACGGTGGCCTCAGTACTCAGGACCAGGCCTCGCACGATGTCATTGTTGGGGTCTTGGACACGGGGGTCTGGCCCGAGTCCAAGAGCTTCGACGATACCGGAATGCCCGAGATCCCGATCCGTTGGCACGGCGCCTGCGAATCGGGTCCGGATTTCGAACCGTCTCTCTGTAACAAGAAGCTCATCGGAGCTCGAAGCTTCTCGAAGGGTTACCAAATGGCCTCGGGCGGAAGCTTCGTGAAGGAGAAGGAGATCGTGTCGCCACGTGACCGAGACGGCCACGGAACCCACACGGCCAGCACCGCCGCCGGGGCGCACGTGGCGAACGCCAGCCTGCTGGGTTACGCCAGCGGGACGGCGCGTGGCATGGCCACCAACGCGCGCGTCGCCGTCTACAAGGTGTGCTGGAGCACGGGTTGTTTCGGGTCGGACATCCTCGCGGGTATGGATCGGGCCATTGAGGACGGCGTAGATGTGCTCTCGATGTCCCTGGGTGGTGGTTCCGCCCCGTACTACCGCGACACCATCGCCATTGGAGCGTTCTCCGCCATCCAGAGGGGCATTTTCGTCTCTTGCTCGGCTGGGAACAGTGGGCCCAGTAGGGCGTCACTGGCCAACGTGGCACCGTGGATCATGACGGTCGGTGCCGGAACACTGGACCGGGATTTCCCGGCTTACGCTCTGCTGGGGAACAAGAACCGGTTCACTGGGGTCTCACTCTACAGTGGAGCCGGAATGGGGAATAAACCAGTGGGTATAGTGTACAACAAGGAGTCCAACAGTTCGGGCAACCTATGCCTGCCCGGTTCGCTCAAAGCGGAGTTGGTACGTGGGAAAGTGGTGCTGTGCGATAGAGGGGTCAACGCACGTGTGGAGAAAGGTGCGGTGGTGCGCGACGCAGGTGGGATCGGGATGATACTGGCTAACACCGCGGCGAGCGGCGAGGAACTGGTGGCGGACAGCCACCTTCTGCCGGCCGTGGCGGTGGGGAGGAAGACGGGTGATTTGATCAGGGAGTACGTGCGGTCCGATCCGTATCCAACTGCTGTGCTTAGCTTTGGTGGGACCGTGTTGAACGTACGGCCGTCTCCCGTTGTGGCGGCCTTTAGCTCGAGGGGGCCCAATCTGGTGACGCCCCAGATCTTGAAGCCGGATGTGATTGGGCCTGGGGTGAACATCTTGGCTGCTTGGTCAGAAGCTATTGGGCCCACTGGGCTTGAGAAGGACGCGAGGAAAACCCAGTTCAACATCATGTCAGGTAATGTCAACGGCTAGTTTTTTCTCCTTTAAGCGGTAGATGGAGACCAAACCAATATGTGATTTACGATTACGTACATAGCGATTCTATAGTACCATCTCTATCATGTTCCCAAAACCGGGGAAAGGGTCTTAGAAACTACGCCCCACAACCTTGAAAGTGATTTTCATGACAAATAATTTTGTTTTGTCTTTTTTAGAAACTAGAAGTTAGGTACTCCTTGAATCAAAATCCTTATTGTCCTTGCAAACTTAACTTGGTTTGAGTGATTGTTTTTTCAATTTTCTGGTTTTGGACTGGCTTTCTAGGTTACTAATCCAACCCTTGATCCTTATAGGCCTTTTATCCTTACTTTCAACTGCCAGGTCATTAGAATAGAATACATGTTCGCTACAAGAAAGAAAAAGAACTGAACTTTTCCAAAACAAGTTTCTCACGGAGTGTAGTCGTAATTAAAATTTTGGTACATAAACAAGTTCGTTATTTATTTTTTAGGCCAAATTGAAAAGAAGTAAAGAAAATGTTGCTTTCTTAATTCTACAACACAGTGTTTAGGATTGTTGGTTTATCAAAGGGTTACATACAAGTTTAGGTGATTCAACGTGTATAGTCCATTTATAATGAGTTCAAAAATCTGAGACGCGAGGACACCAATTTTTGCTATACAAAATTCTCGGCCGACTTTGCAGCTAGTGTTTGCGCTGACGGAGATTCTATTGCAGGTACATCAATGTCTTGCCCACACATTAGTGGCCTGGCTGCTTTACTCAAAGCAGCTCATCCAGATTGGAGCCCAAGTGCAATCAAATCCGCGCTCATGACAACCGCATATGTAACAGATAACACCAAATCTCCTCTCCGGGATGCAGAAGGCGGTGCATATTCCAATCCGTGGGCTCATGGGTCGGGCCACGTTGACCCGCAGAAAGCTCTCTCCCCTGGTCTGGTCTATGACATCTCAATCCAACAGTACATCCAATTCTTGTGCTCCTTGGACTACACCCTTGACCACGTCCAAGCCATTGTCAAGCACCCCAATGTCACATGCTCCAAAAAATTCGCCGACCCGGGAGCACTAAACTACCCTTCATTCTCTGTGGTTTTTGGAAACAAACGTGTCGTTCGCTACACTCGTCTGGTGACCAATGTTGGAGCTGCAGGGTCTGTGTATACAGTGACTGTTGATGCACCTCCAACGGTGAAGGTTTCTGTGAAGCCAACCAAGCTTGTTTTTAAAACTGTTGGGCAGAAGCTGAGATACACTGTGACCTTTGTGGCAGATAGAGGAGCAGCCCGCACAGCAAGGTCTGCTTTCGGCTCGGTCGTGTGGAGCAACTCCGAACACCAAGTAAGGAGCCCTGTTGCCTTTGCATGGACGCAGTTGTGAGAAAATGGTTTGCTTCTTTTTTACTGTTATTCCCTATTGAGCTTTTTTCCTCTGGAGGGCTCAAATGTGCCTATTTGGCAAGAGGGAAACAGGCGGCCTGAAGGCCCTAATCAAGTCACATCAAAGATTTTAGTAATTTGGGTTTTGCAATTGTAAGCATTTCGGAGAGTGGGGTGAAACGAGTTTTGTTAAGGAACTCCCTGTACGCTCTGCTTTTTCTAAACTAATCTGATAGAATGACACAACAGTGTTTTATTCTCTTTATGATAGACATACATACCATTGTTAGTGGCAAGATGAAAATTTTATTTACTAATAATAACTGAGAGTTTACCAAAAGTTGAGTAAGACTGTAAAGTAACAGCTCACAGTTGTCAAATAGAAAAACTTGGACCGAAACTGGGCCTTCGTTTTGCTTCCTTCCATATATATATATATATATATATATAGGTGAGATATATATTTGCGTGATGTTTCAATTCTTATTTTAATATTTATCTGTTTAATATTTACTTATCATTATTATTATTTTAGTCATTAGATGAAAATCAGATATTATAAGTAATTAGGTGGTTGATCAACAAAATTTATATTAATCGATTAGCTTTGAACTTATAAATCTCTTTAAATATGATTTGTGGTGAACTACTTGTTACTAACCTGACATGGAATTTTTTAAAATATTTTTTATTTATTTAAATAGAGTCTTAATTTAAGATTCATGAAATTCTTAAATGGGAAATAAAAAGCTTTTTATATTACCTAAGTGAACCTTATTAAATAAACGAATGGGTAATTTGCAACAAAGTTCCAACGTTTAATATTTTCGATATTTAGGTCTCTAATCTTTTAATATAATACAGGGCCATTTAGTTTAAAGTGTTGTGAGGAAAAATCTGAAAGGATTCCTGCGTTTGTTACAAGAGATGTGTCTTGCAGACCTTGGGAAAATGAAACCTACAAGTTTTCACATGCCCCTAAAGTGGGAAAACCTGAAACCTGCTCAAAAGGGTGAGTTTCAGATACGTAAATGAAAGAAACGAAGACTAAATGCAACATTCGGCTAAAAAAAAGGGAAAATTAATTAATAAGTTTTTTTAGTGAAGAATGAATGAATTAATTATATTCAAGTATTTAACCAGTGTTGCTATTTTAGCTATTTGTTTTCCCCTACTTTTTACCCGTAGCACAATCGAACCAAAGGCTTTTTTTTTTTTTTAAAAAAAAAATTTATGTATGTTAAGTACACATGTTAATATACATGTCATAGTTGTTAATGACAAAATCCAATCTTGTAATTATCTTTTCATAAAACCTCATAATCATTTATAATTTTAAATACTTGTATATCAATATGAATTATTTGAAACTAAATATAATTGATTATTATTTTTTTCTTAGAAAAATAATTTTTACGTTTGTAAGAGAATAAATTTTATGATTTTTAAAGAAAATAATTACGTTAATTTATACAATATAAAAATGATTATTTAAGGTATTCTTAATATTAAAAATTAGTACATTCTTTTGCACAACAACTAAACACAATTTTTTAATATATTTCCAGAAATTATAGATAAGATTTACGTATACAATCAATACAGTTATTCAAATTGATAAACAATTAAATCACTATTCAACCTTCCCATAATACGAAAACTTGAAACTGCCATACCAAATAGGCCCCTTAAATACAAATGCCAAAAAGTAGATTTGGGCATTTTTGTTTCAAATTATCCTACGTACATTAATTATTGAGAAAACACCATTAATAGTATTCCACCCTTCAGAAATGAATGGAAATAGGAAATTTGATTCTCACTTAGACTCATGGAGTAGTAAAGTAAGTTTTTACTTCTGAACTTGATTGCTAATTGCTTATATAATTAGATAAGAACAATATTTTTTTGAAAAATAATGTATCTATCCTTATCTTATCTGTTTCATAAAATACTAATATAACGTCAATTAAAATTTTTTATAGCACTAATTTATGCCGACAGTGACGTTTCAGATTATATACTTTTATTGATAAGATTATAATAAATGAAAGAAAATATGAAAATACATATTTTTTACTTTATGGAAAAGGAAAATAAAAAGATATATGTGCTAAAAAAACCTATTAATATCCACATTTTAACTAAAATTATTTTACGTTTCTATTATAATAAACAGTGTACAAATATATGAAATTTAGTGCGCTCATAGAGTTAGGGAGTAATAAATTAAGTTTTTGTAGCTGTGTGCATAATCTGATTATTACAATAATTTCTCATAATATGGAGAGTCCAACATTCGACTTCTAATTCTTTTTGAAGTTATGTATATTTTTTCAAAAACAAATATATCTATCTATATACCTATCTATCTATCTAAATTTATACACATGAAGCACAGAGAAATTGTAAAAACTCTAATTGCTTCTTTGATCATCATTTTATTTTTAAAATATTTAGAAAAATTATAATTTTTTCATGATATGATTGGTCCTATTATTATTTTTCTTTACTATAATTGGTCCTAATATATATATATTATAAAATATAATTTAATAATAATGATTGGTTCTTTATTTAATAATTGAAATTTTGTTACATTGAACCTATATTTACTATTTATATATTTATATTTATAGTAATACATTGAATCTATAAAATTCTTACCTTTTGAGATTTTTAAAAAAGTTCATAATTGCCATTATCTTAATAGATTTACCATTTATATTTATTTTAATACATTCGATATTTATATAATAATTGAAACTATTTTACGTTTAATTTTTTAAAAAATACATTGAATCTACATTTACTAATTTATATATTTATAGTAATATATAAATTAAAAAATATAATTTAATAATTTGTTACGTTTAATATTTCTTTTCTTTTAAAAAAATACATTGAACCTACATTTACTATTTAGATATAGTAATTTATAGTAATGATTGTTACGTGAAGTTCTTTTTTAAAAAAAAAAATTGAACCTTTCATTACCTTTAAATTAAATTTTGTTTTTTTTTTTCCTAATTTCCAAATAATTGTCCCTATCTCAATACATTACTTTAGAAAGTAGAGAGAATGTATTCTCTGTAATTCATTGAACTAAATCTAGAAGTTTAGATTAGATGTATCCTTCAACGGTAAAAGAATAAATAACACTTCTAATTCCAATGTATTATCATTAATGTCGGTTACTATTATATTTTGTTAGCCTTCATGCATATTGGTCACCAAACTCTGATAGCTTCTTTGATCACTATTCTATTTTTAAACTTTTTAAAAAATTCATAATTTTTTTCATGATATGATTGGTTGTAACATATATAGATGTAAAATCTGGTTTTAAATAGGGGCAATTTGGGCTTTTTGAACCCAATGACACAATTGTAAATATCAATTTTCCGAATAAAATATTGAAAATATCTGAAATATTTTATTAATTTGCTACAATGCCCAGTATTTGCTTATAAACTCTTAAAAACTCTCAAATTTTCAAAGAGAGAGACTTGGAAGGGAGAAAATGAGAGAAAGGGGCAGTTTATGTCCGAGCTCCGCCGTGTCGCCACTGTTACCCTCCTGGGCCACGCATAGTCTGCGTCGAAGAGCTTTCAAAGATGAAGCCAACGCCGTCAATCTCGCCTTGTTTTGACGTCAAACGAAGCTGCAACGGCCCCGCAAAAATTTCACTTCCGGCAAGATTATCCGGCCACTGGAGCGCCATCCGACCTCTGTTTTTGACACCTCTAGCAAGTGGAGTCTCGTCTTGTCGTCACCGACCAGCTCTAAGTAGTTGCTTGTCAAAATTCATCTCCAGTAAGTTTTTACCATTTTTATCGTTTTTACCAACTATGTAAAAAGTGATATTTACGTAATTATTTTAGTTAAATGATTTATTTACCTGAGGTAATACATGAGGTGAAAGAAGGTTAAAAATTATGCATAATTACAGTTGGTAAAAGTAAAAGGGTAACGGTAAATAGTAATTAGAAAAAGTGGACATTTTTCTAATTATTTTCAAAAAGTGGTATTTATGTAATTCTTGGATTTTTGGGATTAATTAATGCTAGGGACCTCGAAACTAAATTCTAACTTTGAATTTGGACTCAGTGAGATTGAGACATGAATTTTGATATAAAATAACACTATGAGACACCTGGACCCTGCGCAAGTTTTTGCTGATACGCCTACAGGCAGTGTCAGGATGCTGGATACCTCTACTACAGAGATATTACAGGGCCGTGATGGGAGGATGAAAGTTCATTTATATTCTTATTGATATATGATATGTACAATGATGTGCTTTTGGTTTTGGTTTTGAATATGTGATTATTCTGGATGCCATGGATTTATAAATTATAAATGGATTTAAAGGAACTAATCATGTAGGTTTGAGAAATTACATCCATCTAAAAAGTAATTGAATTCCTGCCAAGCATATGAATGCTCACCATTTACTTTTCCCCTCTCAGGTAGTGTTCGGTATGATTTTGGAGATTCAAGAGCAGTTTAGGGAGGAGCTAGTTACTAAGTTAGAAACTGGTAACTTTGTAAGATATTTCTGTTTATTTATCTTGACTTGTAATAAAATACTTAAGCACCCGTTTCATGGATTCCGTCTGTACAATTAGTATGTTAGATTGTGAAACTGATGATGAAGATGCTTGGTTTGTTTAAATAAATTTTATTAATAATCTACGTCTAATGGTGATCACAAAATTGTGGGAATTTTATTATTAAAATTATTTTATAATTTTTTTTTAAAAAAATAACCTTTAAATTTTTACTTGTGAAATTCCTTTTCTACCACTGGTTTGGAGTTTGGGTCATGACAATACATGTATTATATAATATTATATTTAGTTTAATATTAATGATAACTTATATTAAATTTAGTTATCAAACAAATAGTTGTGTTATATTCGTCTCATTAAAATATATATTAAGCCTGAAGTAGAGAAAAAATGTAAAAACTCTAATAGCTTCTTTGATCATCATTCTATTTTTAAAATTTTTCGAAAATTCCTAATTTTTTTCCATGATATAATTGGTCTTATTATTATTTTTTCATGCTATAATTGGTTGTAATATATACATGTATTATATAATATTATATTTAGTTTAATATTAATGATACTTTATATTAAATTTAGTTCATCAAACAAAAAAATTATGTAACATTTATTTCATCAAAATAAATATAGAGATAAATATATTCTTTAATATTATAATACATTGAACCTAACTATAAATCAGCTTAATGTATGCAAGATTAATACCAACTGGCACAAAGCGCGGTATAACGTCTAATATATATACTAAGCCTAAAGCAGAGAGAAAGTAAAAATACATGATAGCTTTTCTGATCATTTTTTTAAAAATTTTTAGAAAATTCCTAATTTAGCTCTTATTTATTCATAATATGATTAGTCATATTATTATTTTTTTGTACTATGATTGGTTGTAATATATACATATATTATATAATTTGTATTTAATTTAATATTAATAATACCTTATATTAAATTTAGTTCATCAAACAAATAAATATGCTACATTTGTCTCACCAAAATAAATATAGACTTAAACATATTCTTTAATGTTTCATATAATATTAATGATACCTCATATTAAATTTAGTTCATCGAATAAATAATTGTGCTATATTCATCTCATCAAAATAAATATAGAAATAAGTATATTCTTTAATATTGTAATACATCGAACCTAACTATAGGCTTATTGCATGCAATATTAATACCAACTCAGGCAAAGCGCAGTATAACGACTAATTCCTAATAAAGGTTAAATAAATACATTATTTTTTTTTCAGCTACGAATAAACAGATTATTAAACTATGTTTTTGCTGTACAATTTTAAAAGCCAAATATAGTTGTGCTTTTCATAATTGTATCTCAAAGCCATAGATGTTATTTCACAATTAATGCATTCAATTGTTTTTTTGCTTTTCAAAAAATAACAATAAAATTAGTAAGGTCTCATATATCCTTTATGAGGAATTTTGTGTAAGAGGTATCATCCCCATATTTGGATCTCAAAAAAAAAAAGTATTAAATTCTTTTGGAATGTTATTTTCTCATTATGGTGTGTTAAATTTGCATACTGTTTATATGTAGTTTATCTATACTTCATCTTACAAGTAATCTCTAATGATTTGGACTATAGTTGCTTAAATTATAAGTATGTTAGTACCTTTTGGAATATATCATAACAGTCCATGATTGTTAAATAAATAACTTTTCTTCTAAGTTAACAAAGATATTAAAGCAAATGGTACCAAACCCTTATTTAGTTGGATCTTTATAATTTTAAGCAGAAATTTGAAATAGATGAAAAAACAAACCTATTGAAAGACATAAATTCATATTGAAAGAGAAATTGGGGTGAATAGCCACGTTAATATGTTGTCATTTCTAGCTATAGTTTTATGCCATCATTTTTTTTTTTGTGGAATAGCTAATTAGCTATATGTCCTTTTTTTTTTTTTTTGGTTTACAATAATATGTCCATATTCTTGTTTAATTCTTTAGTATTCCAACATAGTCCTTGATTTAATAGTTTCTTATTCATAGTTATATGTCCCGTTCTTGTTTTTGTGCATAACTTCTTTTTTTTTCCTATATATATATATATATTTTAAATGAGTATGCACCTTTTTTTAAAGTTGTGGTTTCTAATTGTATATATCCTATTCTTGTCTCCATTGCTTTAGAGTATATTTTTTTTCATGTTTTATTTTGAAGTGAATGTTGCGTACATTTTTCATAAATAATCAAATGGGATTGCACTTGCCAAGACTCATAGAAGACAATGTCTGACTATTGTATAATACGAAGCACCGAGGGTTTGAAATTTTTTTTTTTTCACAATCAAATTATTTGATTCTAAAAATAAGACTAGTATATCAATTTAATTACAGAGTAAACCAATTTAATTAGTGGGTAAATCAATAAATTATTAAAAAAAGGTATATTAGTTTTCATTAAAACATCATTTTATAAAAATAAATCACTTTAAAGAAAAAAAAATGTGCATATCAATTTCAATTTAAAAGTATGTCAATTTAATTAAAGGCTATTTTAATTTGTTCGAGGGTAAATCAATACCAATTGGAGTTTATGTCAACTTAAGTTGTATGGTGGGTATATAAATGAATTAAAATTAAAAAAAATGAATTACGTGTCTTAATTAAAAAATAAATGTACATAATAAGGTTTTTTGGCCTTTGTTACATAAACGGTCAGTATGCTCTTTAATTGAAAAGGACCTATTTGCATCTAGATTGTAAGATTAGGGATCTAAATGCCAAAAGAATAATTTGGTGACTAATATACCAAGACATTTAAAGATTTCGGACTAATGGCACAAATAAACCTAGAGTATAGTTTTTTTTTTTTTAAAAAAAAGAAAAGTCAACATTGAAAAACGATTTTTAAAATTCATACAATTTTCAAGAACTAAGCAATTAAATGTAACACTCCTAGAAGTTAGAGAATGGAATAATCTTTATAATTAATACCAAATAGTAACCTTTAAACTTCTATAATAGAAGGTAATATTTAGGTCCATATTATTATTAGTAACTAAAGCTTACACTAATTTTTACTATGGTTATCCATAGAGTCGTAATTATTGAAACTTCGTATATATAGGGCATCAATCCAGTAGGTATTTTTTTTTTTTACCTATGTATAGGTATCAATTTGGCCAATGAAAATTTAGCATGCACATTTTTTTATTGTAAAAAATAAGAGAGAGAAAGAGCATTAATAATGCACGTCTTTTCATGCACTTCATTATAGCCATTGGATCACCACGGCTAAAAAAAAAATACCTACCCATAGGTAAAGAAAAAAAATACCTATTGGATTGGCAACCATATATATATATATATATATATATATATATATAGGAATTGTTGATGTTTATCTAAAAAATTACATATATAGGGCATTGGAAAAATAATAGATTTCTATACGGCATATGATTAGTATTTTTTTAAAAAAGTGGGAGAGTAAAAAAGACGGTGATAATATTATAATTAAAGTCATCAGATTTGAAAAGAGTTTACCTATTACAAAGTATGACGTTTTATTGGAAATGCTAATTGAGCTGGTGCCTGGATCTTATTCTATTATCCTTCCCTATGTTCAAACTCTAGGAAACTAGATTTTTCACTTTTTTTTTCTTTTCTTTTTTATTTTAGTATTTTTTTTTCATTTTATTTTCCATTGAACTTTTCTTTCCCTTTTCTATTTTTATTTTCTCTTCATTTTGCTAAATTATTTTTTCTCTTTTTCTTTTTTTTTTTTTGCTTTTTTTGTAGTAACCATTAACCAATTTAGCTAGTAGTTATTAATATTAATACTAGTCATCTATAACTAGTTTAGTTATCGGTAACCAATCTGATTAATGTTTACTGGTTTCTAAGATTATTCGTTACTAGTTTCTTTAGTTATCACTAACTAATTCAATTAAAATTGTTATTCAATTTAGTTACTTATTACTAGAAACTAATTTAGTTGCTAGTTACTCATCTAGTTACTAATTATCGTTTACTAGTTTATCTTGTTATTAGTTGATTAGTAACTAATTTGATAAATAGTTTCTCTAGTTACGACTAAACTAATTACGTTATTGGTTACTAGTAGTAACTAATCTAGTTATTGTTTTCCATTCTTGTGACCATGCATAAGACTGGTGGTTAGTTTATAGACCGGTGGCTAGTTATAAGACTAGTAGCTAATCTAGTCAATGGTTACTAATTACTATAATTACTAGTAATCTTGGTTACTGGTTATTAGTTTCTCTAGCTATTGTTAACTAGTTATCAATCTAGTTACTACTAACTAATATTATTACTAGTTACTAGCTAGGTAACCAGTTACTAATCTAGTTACTATTAACTAATATTATTACTAGTAATTGGGTACTAATAATGACTGGTGACCGGTTATTAATTTGATTATTAGAAATAATTAAATGATAAACGGTTACTATTAGAGAAGAAAGGAAAAAAATACAAAAAATAATCTGATTTCTTGTTGAAAGTAAGTAATAATTGGTCTCTAGAAACCCATGACTTAAGATCACAAAAAAATCTGTAAAATCAAGCTCTTTATATCATTTAAATCTACTTAATTTGTTGTTATTTAAAAAATATATAAATAAAAAAATGAACCAAAAAAAAAAGATGTGGTTTCTTGTCGAAAGCAACCAGTAACTAAAAACCTGTGACTCAAGATCACAAAAAAATATATACATGAAAAATTAGTAAATTTTAATCCTTTATAGATACATCTGTAAAATTAAGCTCTTTTTGTGTCATCTAAATCTGCTTTTGTTATTGTTAATTTTTTTTAATTAAAAAAACTGAAACTGAAAAAAGGATATCGTTTCTTGTTAAATGTAACTAATAATTGGTAATAAGTAATTGGAAACTCGTTACTCAAGATCATAAAAACAAATCTGATAAACCAATAATTAATAATCCTTTATAGGTATATCTATAAAATTAGACTCTCTTTATGTCATCTAAATTTACTTTTGTTATTATTGATTTTTCAAAAAAGGAAAAAATGAACCAAAAAAAGGGGATCTAGTTTCTTATTGAAAATAACTAATAACTGATAATTAGAAACCCATTATTGAAACCCATTATTGAAGGTCACAAAAAAAATCTGAAAAATCAGTTTCTGATAACCGTTACATTAATCATAATTATCATTTATTCATCACATAAGTAACTTGTATATATAATTCGATTTGTTTAGTTTGAAAGTAACGATCAATTTCAATGTTGATTATGTAGCATACCATATTATTTCAACATTGCAAGCTGTAGGACGTAAAAGCACATAAAACAATGCTAGATACATCAATCTCATATTTAAGCTAAATTATATATATATATATATATATATATATATATATATATATANGGTTACAAAAGAGGCAATTCAAGTTCTAATTGGACCAGTTAGAAGAGTTCGAGCTAAAAGATTCAAAGAGTCTCTCAATGGACTGATTCAAAGCATTTAGACTGAGATAAATTCATGAAGGCCCAAGAATAATGTTCTACATGGTCCACAAGATCAAATTTCCACTATTCAAGTTTTGGAATAATCTAGAAAAGACTCTCACAAGAGGATTACTCAAGGGTGCATGAATTAAAGCTTAATTTCCTGATATTGGTGACTTACCTGTTTTTGACTCATCAAGGAGAATGATTGGCTGCAATTAGTTAAATTATCTTTCTTATTTATTTATTATTAGTTCAATTACCTTTTTTATTTATTTATTATAAGTTTTATTACTAAGTTGTAAGGCTTGCATGCTAATCTAGATACTTTACTTTTTTTATTTATTGTGCAATAGGCGTGTTTTTTAGGGTAAATATAGGAAATCAATTCTCTGAATTGAATTAGGTTATTTTAGTTTCCTTTTCTTATTTTGGCAGCTTCTTAGATGTTTCTAGTAGCCAATTTTCGTGGTCTTTATGTATATAAATAGCTGTTAGCTTATTGAAAAGATCAGATTACAATTCATTAAAATTGAGAGTAATTTCTCTTTGGTTTTTTGAGAACTTATTCGAACTTATCAGATTTCTCTGTGATGTTCATTTTTCGACCTATCAATTGAGTTTTCCATCCTTGATTGTGGCGTCTTCCTTTATACCAAGGTTCACATCTCTCTATAGGTGTTGGATCGAGGTTTTTCCATTCAAATCTTATTGTAGAACGGTGCTAGGTATCATCCTTACTTTGAATTTTGTCACAAGTTGACGGGATTTGTATTATATATTATAATGTATTTACAAAAATATATGCAATTTATTAGATGAAGAATCATAATATGCAATTACAATATAGCAAATATTCTTTTATTATCCTAAACATCAACTACATCCAGTCTTTTTGAGATAATAGATTTTGTTTGTTTTCTTTTTTTGGAATGTTGGTAGCCACAACTTAGGTTGGCAAGAAGTCAACTGAGGTTAGCTCAGTTGGTCCAAAATTTTAAGGATGTGTGAGTGAGTTTAGATAATTAGGAGTTCAAGCCTTGAAGTGTGTGTATGATATTTTTCTTTAAATTTATAATAAGTGATGGTCATTCGTTAAGCAGATAACTTAGCTGTCACTTTTTGAGATTTTTTTTGGAATGTTGGTAGCCATAACTTAGGATGGCAAAAATTGCAAACTAGAATAAATAATTATGGGATTTATCTGTATAGATGAGTGAACTTACTCTTTTATTTGAAATTCACAGCGATTGACTAGATTAGCTGCATTACAAACGATGTTTCCTTGTACGGAACCATACCTTAGAAGAAGATGGAAGCAGAAGAAGAAAAAATGGGCTAAAGGGCCTTACAATGTGGCAATTTTTTTTTAAATAGCATTTTCGTAAATAAAACTGTATGATAATATCAAAAATCCAACACCACCGTTTATGTTTAATATTTTCACTATTTATATATTTATAAAAACATGCCTATTAGAAGAATATTATTACTCGAAATAACAAAGGAAAATATCATTACTCGAAACAACAAAAGAGATAGCTTCCTTCCATACATAGAAGTGGAAAATTACATGAAAATCCACCTTACACTTGATCTGAGGCAAGAATTAAAATGTCGATGTCAAAATTTTATTTTAAGGATATTATCGATATCGAAGATATTCTGGAAAAGTACCAAAATTTATCTTAAAACTCAAAATTAAAAAAAAAAAACTCTAAAAAATGCTAAAACATGTGATATTGCATAATCTATACTAGTTTTATTTAAAATCAAAACTTATTTATACTTCATAAGATAATAAAATATACTTATATAATAGAAAAATGAACCAATTTTATTCTATGGAATAAATTTAAAATCAAAATATATATCATACTACTTTATTTAATATATCCATATAAATATCTTACAAATTATAACTAGTTCTGAATTATATTAAAAATAAATAAAAATCATTGATAATATAGAATAATTCAAAAATATTAAATACCAAAACGAGTTTCTGTGAAGTTAAAAATCACAAGAGAAATTCTCGTCTTGCTCCAAAATTTTTTTTAAAGGTCGCGAAAGTCCCTTCTAAAGATTTCAAAATAATAAATACAAGTAGTGCAAATATTCTCATTAAATATAAGTAATTTCAAAATTTTGCTGGCATATTGTTAAGAGAGAACCATGATTTATTTTTTATATTATTTATTATTATTTTCTTTTTTTTAAAAAAAGAAGACTTGGAAAAAAATTTGACATTTCTATCGATATTTTAAAATGTCGATGACATTGTCATGATAATGTCCATAAATATCTCGATATTAGCTCATTTTTTACCGATATTTTACTGAGATCAACATATTTTCGACATTGTCAACATTTTACGGATATAAGGAAAAAATATATTTTTCTATCCCATATCAATGTCGAGACTTCAAAATATGGATATTGTTGCGATAATATCAACAAATATCGCGACATTTTAATCCATGATCCGAGGATAGTTAGTTTTTTTTATTATTTTTATTTATTAGAAACCCATAATAAGGGAAGCAAAAGAAGAAAAAAATGGGCAGGGCCTTACAAGGTGGCAGTTTTCTTAAAAAATGGCATTTTCGTAAATCAAACCGTATGACAATAACAAAAATCT
Organism: Parasponia andersonii; assembly: GCA_002914805.1. NCBI lineage: Eukaryota > Viridiplantae > Streptophyta > Magnoliopsida > Rosales > Cannabaceae > Trema > Trema andersonii. Next base: position 383,177 of record JXTB01000418.1, read on the forward strand.
AACACTATCGTATATGTCTAATACATTGCATGAAATACCGTGTTTTCCCTAATTTTCATTATATATATATTTTTAAAATATCATTACTCGAAATTACTCGAAACAAAGGAAACTATCATTACTCGAAATTACTGAAACAAGAGATGGCTTCCTTCCATATATAGAAGTGGAAAATTACATGAAAATCCACCCTACACTTGATCTGAGGATGGTTTTTTACAGAAACCCATAATAAGCGAATCAGCCTCGAAGACCTGAGACCTGTCGTTTTGCTCCAGTTTTTCAACTGAGCAATCAAAAGCCTGCCAATTTTGATGACTTGAATCAATAATGAATATGTAGTAGTAGGGCCATGTATTTGAATTATGGACGTCAGTCGCAGAATTATTGACAATAAACCCAAGGCCTATCCATGTCAGAGTAACTGTTTCTACAAACGAAAAACTCTTAACCATGGTATTATCAAGTCTCACACTTGGCCACTAAGAGGTTTCCAAAACAGACAACAGGAGAGAGCGTTCAATTTCAAGCCACATTTCTTAGATGTGTATATCCTAATTTGATTGTGTTAAGTCTTTTCACGCCAATTAAACGACCCCAAAACTTATCAATTATCATATCAGTATATATATAAGGTGAAATGAAATTCAAGAAACAACGCATTTACATTGCCCTGACATAAGTCGATTCTTTCATCTATGAGTTAACAAAAGTGGAAGATAAACCACCAATCTCATACTCACTGTCAAATACATCAATTCCTCAAACAGAGAACCAATAATTCAGAGTGCCAACTTGCTAAGACTTCCTTTCTGATACCAAAAAAGTTTGTTTGAACACTTGGTATTTGCAAAATCATATTCTAGCTAAAATAAACCATGCATTTGCAGAATACAGGAGAATACTAGAAGCATAAAGAGAAAGGATTACAACATAATTTTGTACAACAATGAAAGTGTACCTATAGACAAGAAGGACAAGAGCATTTGCATCTGCATTTGCATATGCAGGAAGGGCAATCAGGGCATGAACAAGTAGGTAAGAAACAGCAACAACTTCTGCTGCATGACATATTTTTAACACAATTAGATCGGGGACATGAACAACGGCGCTGCCACTTTGGTAGCGTGCAACTGAAACACGACGGGCAATTACAACAACAATCACAAGGACTGCAGTTGCAGAGACAGCATTGTGGCATTTCAAGCTGTATGAAGCAGCATTTAGAATAGCAGCAGCTGCAAATCCATGAGAAGTTAAAACAGGGGATTCCACTGCATAAGAAGCATACTCGTGTTAGATATGGTAATTTCTGCATGACATTTTGCTTCGACAAGGAAAATTATTTTATTTCACTATATTCAATGTTTTTTATTCAATCAAGTAATTCCCACAACTCAACTAGAGGTCAACATTCCTGAAGATGCTCTTGTTAATGACCTAATAATTAAGATGTAAGATATAACATACTGAGGGGCTAAAACAACCATAATTTATATAATCTTTAACTGAGATCACATTTAAAGGTAGTAGAAAACAGATCTTCTCTAATGTTTGCTTCCGTCTTCACGCACAGTCACACACATCAAGTTGTTTAAATTCAGTGAAGAGTTATGGGAGGGTAATTCAGACATACCAGAGCCATTTCCAGAAATGGCATGAATGGCGCTTTTTTCGGTTTCTGCTTGAAAGGGAAAATGTAAGGATCATAACAACGACCTCCAGAGTAAGAGAAAATATTGATAAAAGTAATCTTACGTTGGCATTAAAGGATCTGGATTTGCAACAACAAAATCAGTGACCCTGCAAAATAGTCATATTCAATTACAACGGATTGGCTAAAATATGGAAATGAAGAAACAGATCAATGCACCAAAAAAGGTCTTCCATAGAATCCATACTACAGAAAAGGAGAAAAAAAAAAGAACTGCTAAATTAGAGGCTACAAGGGAAATTGATAAACGAACATACTCTTTGCAGCATCTGGAAGAATATTGAATGCGCTCCACAGATTTTAATTCCTCCTGCACAGGGAAAAATTGTCAATGAAATCAAGGCGTGGCCATGAGGAATAAGAAACTATAATAAGACAAGTAAATTTATGTTGTTTGTGTGAACTTGTAATAGAATTGGTCAAGAAACAACTCGTTAGATGTCCAGTACTAATTCCTTAGACAAAAACCTGTCCAGGACTTGAATCTTACGGCTTAACAGGATCACAATCTCCATGGCAGTCAAGATATAATCAGTAAGTCAAAGTTAATTAACTGGTCTATACGATTCAAAACTCATGCAAAAAAAGTTGAACAACAATCCACGAAGGACTTTCCACTACAGACCAAAATTTTTTCAACTACTCGAACAGATCAGTTGCAGGATCAACGTCTGAGGTCTAGAAGATTTCTAAACACAGATTATTAGCTATCTAGAAGGGTCTAAAACTCTATACTAGGTCTGTAAAACAGAACCAAGAATTTCTTTTAACTGAAAATGGTCAACATCGTAGCCTAAAAGATAAAATGATGGATTACCATATCTAGAAGAGTCTTATACAAAAATAAATTTAGCCATATAAACACAGTAAAAATCATAATTTTACAGAATTTAGAGATAAAGGTTGAACCTTCTCAAACTGGTTCAATGATTTCAATAAAAACAACAAAGATATCCCCCAAGATCAGAAATTTGAAAAAATAAAGTTAACCTCATAATCTAGTTTCCACTACTTTTCAATTAGACCCAGTTGATCACAAAAAAGAAGAATAATAATAATAAAAAATGGAATCTTTAGAACTGGCATGAAAAGCCAAATCATTTCAAAATTCCCTGCTCTCATTTTCTCCTCTCCCCCCCCCCCCCTCCCTCCCTGTAAAACCCAGCCGATATTATTACCCTTTTTCTAAAACAAAAGCATTACATTAGAAATGCATTAAAAAAGTAAATCTAGTCCATTACAAATAAGACAAAACATTGTTAAAACAAAACAAATTCTCAAACACACCTGAAGAAAACCAATCTCCCTCTCAAGCATCTGAACCTTAGCAGCCTCACGGCGCTTCCCATACAAATCTGGATACGCCGGCGGCGACTTGGGACACGGCGGGGGAAGCGACGGCACTGACGAAGACCGACCCGGCGGAGCAGCCATTATAATTTTACTCTTTTTTTTTTTAGAATTTATATGTATATATATATAAATATATTTCTCAGCAAAAGAGAAAAAAGGTTTAAAAGAAGAAAGGAGGAAAACGCAAGTGAGAAAAATGGAAAAGAAGTGAAATAGACGTTGCAAGAGGAAAAAGGCAGGCAGTACTAACAAGGCAAGGGTACGCAGTAATGCGCAGGAAGAGTATTAGTACTTCTGGCTCTGGGAGTGGTAACAAAGCGCGAGCTGGTAGCAGCTACCAGCAGTAATAGTGAAATAGTAACATTAGTAATAATAACAATATTAATAGTGTCATGACAAACGAGAAGCGGCAATTCAAATGATGTTAGGTGTGAAATATTTTGCTATACCAAAAAGCCTGTGGCACAGCCAGTAATTAGACCCTCTGACAAGGATAATTGCGACCTCAGACAACCACCATAACATACATATATATATATATAATATATCATTGTATAAACTGAAAAAAAAAAATTGAAAATTAAAATGCAACCGAGAAAAGGGTTGTGCAGTAAACAGCGGGTGCATAAATGTAATGTATCATATGTAGGCTGCAGGAATTAATTGGAAGGTTTTATTACAGACTAGTAATTATGATGCTAAAAAGAGAGCTATTATTATCAATTGCAGAGTCTTAAGGCTGAAAAAGCCCAGAAAATAAAAAAAAAAAGAAAAAAAAAAGGGGGATGTGAGTTGTGAGGAGTTATCGAGGCACGTCTTTTGTGCATGGTATTTGGTATGGTAATACGGGATACTAAATAACAAATGACAATGGTAATGGTAAAGACGGCTGTGAAAAAGCCTGCAACTGCACCACTCTGCAATCTAACCCATTTGGCAAAGTTAAGGGTTCCCGTTTCATCCAATTTCCCTCTTATTTTTTTTTCTTTGACATATTTTTTTATAAAAAAAAAAAAAAAAAGAACTCACTAAGAGTAAAAACTATTTGAGTCTTGTCCCAATTTTTCTTTATTAGTTTTGTTGATTTTTTTGCTTTTTCTTTTTTTTTTTTTTTTTTTAAATTACTCTGTTGGAGAAGAGTGTTGCAGGAGCAGGACTGCAGAGTGGGGGGAAAGAAGCGAAAAGCACGATGGTAAGTAGCTCAGACTGCACGTGACCGCTGCGTAGGAAAGAGGAGAAAAATTTGGAGAGAAAGAGAGAAGGACGAACTAACCCTGATTTTGAGAATAACTCTCTCCTACCCCAAAAGGTAATTTCCGTTACCAATAAATAGAATTACCTTAGGACTGGACACTTTAGCTATTCCTTTTTAACCTTTTGTCTTCTCTAAAATTAAGGAGTGAAAACAAATTTCCGACTGTTTGAAGTGGATGCTTAATCAGACATTTTTTTTAACGGAAAAAGAGAAAAAAAAAAAAAGGGAACAATTATGCAAATTCTGACTGAATGGTAATATAATGTTATTTTTTAAGAGTAAGTAAAAGTAAAGTATTTACTACCATTTTCCAAAGTATCACCTATGGTTACTTTAGTGAGCTTCTTCCTTCTAAATACTGACATTAAATTGGAGAATTAGATGATTAATGTTATCTGAACTTTGTGACACAGTCATTTGCTAGGTGACCAAGTGAGTATAATCACCCACCAAATCGACCATAAAGTCACTTCGTCAATATTAACTACGATACTCGAACTAAATGGTGACTAGAAAATTTAGAAAAACACCGAAAAATACATATTTCTATCTTTGTATTCGTACCAGAATCGAGTTCCAAGTTCGAATTTCTTGGTTACTACTATATATTTCTATGGTTGAGTTTTTCTGGGCTCGTATCTTTCGAATTTTTCTTTGGGTTTCTAACTCTTTTACTTATAAAAAACTAAAAAAATTACAAAAATATAGAAGTCACACTTCTTTCAAATTTTGGTACGTTTTTTATTAGAAAAAAATCACTTTCAAAATTTTTTTTAGTAAAATATTATTTTTAAAATTATTATTGGTTACTAATTTCTAAAAAATAATTATTAGTTACTAATTACCAATTATAATAGTTATAAATACTTTTAGTTACTAGTGAAATTAATTACCGATTATTAGTTACTATTTTAAAAAATATCATTTTTTAAATATATTTTAAAAAATAATAATTTTTAATAAAAAATGTACCAAATCTTAAAAAACACTAACTATTGTATTTTTCAATTTTTTTTTCAAAAATATCGTATAATGTCTAATTTCTTCCTTTTCCTTCGCATCCCCATATATTCAAACCTTAGAACTCTAAGGAATATCCAAGTGTAACCCTGGTACCAATTGGTCTATATTTTATTTCATTTTAATTATGTAGTTTAGAATTAGTGTCAAATTTTTGATACCAACACACACATAACATAACATGTAAATTGTTATCATTCAATTGATGAATATAATTAATTTATTTATAATAAATTTTGATATAATAATTAAATAGAGGCAACTCATATATCCCGTATATTAATATTAAAAATATTGGAATATGTAGCATCTTCTTTTTATCAAACCAAAAGCCACCTTAATTCTCTAAATATTTGCTTGATCAACTGCTTCAAAAGTAATTATTTAAAAAACTGGTATTTTTGCAGTCAACAAAATCATATCACGTGTTGAGATGTTCGGCCTGGGCTTGTACAAGTGTTTTAAACCCATTTATTGTCGAATTGAGATAACAATGAAAGGGTTCCATTAAAGAGACGCATTCCTGATTTCGTTTCCCGGTGATTGATAAATAGGAAATAGGAATGGAAACTAACTAAGCTAATCGTATTATCCAAACTAAGAAATTTCTGGGCCTTCTCTTACTCTTTCTCCTCTCTTCTCTTCTCTTCTCTGGGAATACACAGGGGCGCTGTCATTTCATGGAACAACCTTTTCTTTTGATGCGTCATTCATTCCACCCTGCGACTCCACGTACGCACGCAATTAAATTACATAAAATTAAATAAATAATTTCGATCGACAAAGGGGCAAAAAAAAAAAAAAAAAAAAAAATGATCCCAGAAAAATGTCAGAACTCAGAAAACAAAGCCAAAGTTTGGGGCTCCGTACAAGCTGAATGAATGCCACGCGCCATGACTCGAGCGTAGTGAAGGCACACATCCCGAGTTAGAAGTGGTGGGGTCGTTGCTCTGTGGCGACATATCATCTCAATCGATGTACGTGTTCCACAACTATGTACATATATTTGCTCTTTTGCAAAGTACGTACCCAAAAACGCGTGAGATTGAAGGATGTGATCACATTCACTGGTGATTGCTGTTGTGTCGTTTGGGCTGGTCCGGACAGTACTGGACTGGACTGGACTGGACTGGACTGGGCTGGACTGGGCTGGGCTGGGCTTCTGGAGTTTTGGGAGGGGAGTCGGTGCACCATTTGGTTAGGCACGTGCTTTTGTTGACTAATGTTTTTTTTTATAATGCTCCAGCTCCACGACTCTGCCTTTTTTCCTTTTCTTTTTTTTTGTTCTATGTTTTCTGCTGAAACTTCACGACGCTGGCTTGGTAGTTCTCTACGGTTCTACTTAACATGAAAACGGAAAAAAATAAAAAATAAAAAAAACATAGCCATAAAATAAATAAAGGGAAAACCTTTATTTCATCATTAAGTAATGATTAAATTGCATTTTCTTTTAGACTTTCCAATGTCCATACGTGAAGCGGCCGTCAACGTAATATATGTTTATGTGTATGCACATATTTGAAACGAAAAGAAACTCACTCATTATAATCAAATATTTGCATTACCATAATCAATTCCATTCAAAAACCTAAACAGAAACTACGCATAATAATAAAACATTTTTGAAGTTGTTGCGTTTTATTAACAATTAGGTATGAAACACAAAACTCAATAAATTAATACGACTAGAGCTAATATGCTCTCGCTATTTTAAATAATCTTTCTCCTCCTTGTTATTCCTAATACATAAATTAAATGTTGTTAATTTGGCATGTGACGAGAATTATATTGAAATTTCAGAAACAAAAACAAAAATAGAACAAATCACAATACTTAATCATGAAATTGAGGGTGACCCGCACGTTAATCCAATTTCAACTACTAGCCTACTAGAGAGATTCCCTAAGACCCTTGGTTAAAATTAAAGTAATCGTGTCTAGATGCCTTCCATCAAAATAAGGTTTGAAGTCTCCAAAAATATGCTCTTTTAAGTAATTGAGCTGCCAAAATTCAAAGCTCACAAATCCCTTTTTTGAAATTTCTCCATTGATTAGTTACTCAAAGATTCTTTGTTCTCCCTTTTAACGCCAGAGCTTAAAAATAATTAATTGTGACCTCAACTGGAAACCCTTGATTCATTGCTTCATATACAAGTATATACATTTATATATAAATATATATAAGTTACCAATCCAATAGGTATTTTTTTTACCTATTTTATTTTTAGTCGTTAGATCACTATCTAACGGTGATCTAATAGATATAATAAAGTGTATAAAAAGACGTGCATCATTAATGTTCTTTCTTTCTTTTATTTTTTACAATAAAAGAATGTGCATGCTAAATTTTTATTAGCCAAAATTAATACCTATACATAAGTAAAAAAAAAAAATATCTACTGGATTAGTGCCCATATATATTTATATGTATATATATATGGTTGCCAATCCAATAAGTATTTTTTTTCTTTACCTATGGGTATGTATTTTTTTTTTAGCCGTTGGATCACCATATAATGGTGATCCAATGACTATAATAAAGTGCATGAAAAGACGTGCATCATTAATGCTCTTTCTCTCTTTTTACTTTTTACAATAAAAAAATGTACATATTAAATTTTTATTGGCCAAATTGATACCTATGCATAGGTAAAAAAAAAATACTGGATTGGTGCCATATATATATATATATATATATATATATATATATTTATACAGGGCGATTGAACGAACAATCATCCTCTTCAGCAAGCAACTTTTGATTTATTCTTCTACAACGTCTTTCAATACGTATATTGCTTTACAGTCAAATCTTGCCAAACCATTGACTAAGCAACTCCTTTTATACATATCTTATTCCAGCTTCCTAAAGAGGTTACTTTCTTTTTTCTTCTTTTCCTATAAAAAGAGTGTTGTTGTAAACATGTATGAAAACCACAATTTCAGTAGCTTTGGAATTCCCATAATACAACAAAGATAAATTTAGCTTATAAATATACTGATCATTTAGAGAGGAGGAAAAAAAAACACACTAATAATTACAGTAAAATGATGCCAATAGTGAGCAAGATATATTGTTCATCTTCTCAAGTGGTGCTTGTAGTAAGGAAAAGGCCACACGTAGTGAATGGAGGAGGTTTTGTGGTGACAGATTCAAGCCAGAAGGTTGTTTTCAAGGTCGATGGCTGTGGAATTCTTGGCACAAAAGATGAGCTCATTCTCAGGGACGCCGATGGTGAAGCTTTGCTTCTTGTTCGTCGAAAGGTAATAACACTCACATATATATAAGTTATTTTTTTTTACCATATCAATTTAATTCATTAATCATGCACATTATTTTATATTAAAAATTTAAAAAAATATTAATAATATATATCTTTTTACGGATATTATAATAACCATAGAATCACCATTAAATGATGATAAAAAAAATACATATATAGGCCTATCTATATTCGTAGAAGTAATTTTTTCAGTACTTCATTACATGAGATATGCATTAACATAAATGTTATACATACACGCCCTTTTGAATATGCATGTATGAATTACCGTCACTAAAGGCATTAGAACTTGAGAAAAAAGAACAACAAATATTACGAATTTGGACCCGGTCCATTTATCATGACTTCTGCTTTGCTCCTTGAAGATTTACTAGAATGAGTCAGTTGTTCACATTGGTATGCTATTGAATTAGAAAACCAAAATCGAAGAGAGTAAGAATTTGCAGTCCAAGCATATTTTGAGCCATCAATTCACATGTGAAAAAATAATGAAATATTGAAGAAAAATATGCAAATAAAAAAACAACTATTTTCACTTTAATTCAATACAAAGTAAACACCGAAGAAAAAGACTGGATAGATAAGATTCGTGTTCTTTTCATGCTGGTGGAGGAATTGAACTAGCTAAAATAAATAAAGGATAAAAAAAAAAGTTGAAAGAATAAAAGTGGGAGGGGCCAGTGGGATTCTAGTGGTCAGATATCTATAATAAAACCTCATAATTGAATAATATTACAAGAAGAAGGTTGGCTATATTCTATAGATATTTCAAAGACGATTTAATTAAATATGGATAAGTTAAATATTGCATTCATAATTTTGTTGTACTTAATATGCATATATGCAGGGAGGAATGGTTGAGGCCCTAAGCATTTACAGGACGTGGAAAGGTTACAGCTATGACTACGAAGGAGCATCCAAGTTGGTTTTCAGCTTAAAAGAGCCAAATAACTCATGCTTGGCATTGGCAAGTAACAATGTCATTAGAATCTCAGTAGGACCAAAGGGAACTACTGGCAAGAAAGACTGGGATTTTGAGATCAACGGCTATTTTCCTGATCGCAATTGTAGCATCGTTGATTCTAGATCAGGCAACATTGTGGCACAGGTATATATTATAGATCACTCATGATTTGTGTTACAAGGGTTCTCTTTAGTCTCTGTAAAATTAATATCAAAATTTTGAATTATGTCATAGTTTCATTTATTGTGAATTATATATAGTATACATACTATGCATCTCTATTATTATTTTCTGTGGTGCTAATTATTGATCATGTGGTGGTGGACTATTTGTATTTTGATGAAGCACAGGTTGGAGTTAAAAAGGGGGTGGATGTGTTGATGGCAAGCAAGGATTTTTACCATGTAGTGGTGAAACCTGGTATTGATCAAGCTTTTGTTTTCGGTGCCATTGCCACTCTTGACTACATCTATGGTGAATCAACAAGGTGCTAGTTTTAGCTATTTAAGTTACAATCACCTACGCGTCTATTTTTATAGGTTAAATCAGTATGACTCACGATAATGGTAATTGTAATTAGTCAAACACATGTGACCAAAACAGAACTCTTGCTAATTAATTATGTTGTGTATTTTTATTTATTTTTTCGTCTTTAAATTATTGTGCATAAATTAATGGATAAAACTCCCTGTTATTCCCCATGATCAGCAAGGCTTATGAATTAAGCAGTTTAAAAAGTGCAGGTTTTTCCCTAATAAATTATGACACTTCTTACTTAGTCGTGATTCCTGAAGCCTTTTTGCCTTTGTGATTCTTGATAAATAATTTGGAACAAATGATTGCTATTGATCTTATAATATATGTCGATAAAGGAAGCACCAAATTAATGTGATGTTAGTCGCCATCTATTCCACCATGCGGGAGCCACTTATAACAGTATTTTTGTTTTTATTACATATTAATATTAAGTGAAGTATCAATTTTACTTTTTCCATTGATTCTATAAGCCTAGTGCACATTTACGCATTAAGAAATAAACATTATTCTAATTTCAAGCGATTCCATTGTATATTTGTCTATTAGGAATAAATATACATATTTATTAGATGGGAAGGAAATAGATTTGTAATTCTGAGAGAGGGAAAACAGAATCCCATTCCCATTCAGGCAAATTGAGCAATATAATTTTACATGGCAAAAGAAACAATAACTTAAAATCTATTTAAAACATACTAACACACATAGTGGTCCAAAACTGGAATGGGCTACCATTTTGTGGCTGTATATTTCATCTGAACAACTACGGATCAGGTGATCTGGTTGTCCATTACTCCATTTACTCCACTACTTCCAAGTTTCTACTCCTTTGGTTTTCCTAATGCTCTTGACAATTAAGCAATGAACCATTTACAACTGAGGGACGCCAATGAGCAATATTTGAGATACTAAAAAGTTGCATATAAAACTTACATCAATATCGTGATACCTATTTGTTTTTTAATCTCAAAATGGAATCATAATATTTCACACATTTAAAATAATGCAGTTAAAAGTGCATATCACTGGTATAAATTTTTTCTTCCTTCTTGAGATTCAAATAGTACTACAGACACATAGCATATGAATTGTCGTGATTCAGTTCTAAATATTATTAGATTCTAAATATTATTAGATTATGGAGATGTCAATAGAGCAGAGTGATGCTAGTTTTTCATTTGTTATCCCTATTCCAGCTACTATATTATTGTATCATCTTCACATTATTCACCATTTAATTTATTGCAGGATAATTTTAAAAAATCCTAATTGAGAAACGGTTTCTTTATTGATGTATCGTTATCCCCATTTGAAACCATCTTCTTCAGTCTATTAAAATTTTTTTATACTAGCCTAAATCTATTAAAAAATTAAATTCATCAGAAAAATACTAAATTGAAGTTAAATTCATTAAAAACTCTAATTTTACCTCAAATCTATTGGAATTATAATTTAATAAATATATAAAAAATGAAAAAAAGAGAGAGAATCAATAAAATTGTATATATATAAAGTTATGGTGGGATGTTACAAATCCCAACTTTTATTAGTATAAAACAACAAATATTATTAGTTCTTTTTTTTTTTTTAATGTTTTTGAATGCAAACTGAATTATTAATGTATATAAAAGTTAATAAAAATAAATAAATTGTATATATTCAAGGCAAGCACTCATTTACAAGCTCACACTGTCCGTTAAATATTAGGATCATTTAGGATAGTTTTTATTTCTTGAAATAAAAGTTTTAGAAAATTTTCTGAAAAGATGATGGGTTCATACTACCTTAAAAAACCTTTTAAATAAAGATTATCTATAACAAATGTCCTTTTTTTATAGATTATTTTTTAAAAAAAATGATTTTTTACACCTGTTCAATAAACATCGTTTTATAACTTTATTTCAATAAATGACTTCTTTTAGTCGATCTATTTTTTAAAAAATAAATCAATTTCATACAAAATAAATAAATTTTATACAAAACAAATCAATATATTTTGATATATTGAATATGAAAAACGATCATTTTCAAATGAGCTTCTTAATTTGGCTATTGTTTAACAATGTTTGAAAAATGACTATTTTTCAAATATTGATCCAAAATTTGACTATTTAACTATTTGGCTTAAAAGTCCTTTTTTAAAATAAGATATTCTGAGAGTACACTAAATACCCTTTAAAGTATATTTTGAGTCTTAAAAAATTTTTGGAAGCTATACCAAAAAAGCCCAATATTAAACGAGCAATTCTCGCCTTATGCTCCACAGATTTATAACAGTGAAAATCAACCTTGTTTGTGTTGATTCTTTGTGGTATAAGACTATATTAAGTGAAATTAGCATTCTTATTAAATTTATTTATTTGTGCTAAATTTTGATACACAACAACTCATATATCATATGTATTTATATTAAAAATTTCGAATAACATCATTCTTTTTTCTAATTCTATAATTATAATTATAATTATAATTTTGAGGAGAAAATGTCATAAAACAATTTTCTATTTCAACATTTTATTACAAAATCCCTTTATTTTAAGAAATATGGGGAAACTTATTGACTTTGATTTTTTTATTACAAAAAATACTTTGCAATTTGACTATTTTTTAAATATGATCTTCTCGTATAAACTAAATTGGAAAAATTAATAAGAAATGATAAAATTATACGCAGAAGATTGATTAGAAACTATTTTTATCACTTTTAAGGTCATTTGAAAACCCAAATATTGTTTGGAAATTAGTATAAACAATTTTAAATTTATTTGGAGTCTTAATCCACCATGTACTAAGGGCAATTTTGTCATTTTACTCAATTTTCTTATTTTGATAATACGAGGGAATCGAATTTTGAAAATAGTTAAATTATAAGTTCTTTTTAATAAAAAATCAAATTCAAATGAGTTTTCTTATATTTCTTAAATTTCGTTAAACAATTATAAAATACAAAAGTTACTGTATGACGTTTTCTCTAACTTTAACAGCAATTGTAGGATTCAGCAATGGCTGAAGCCAAATGATCAATAGGTTTAATTTCCAACTATTTCTTTTTATTTTCCTCTTTTATGTTTGTGACGAATATAGAATAAACAGCTTACGATTTGGAAATTTTGTAGCTCGGAAAAAGAAATCACAAAAAGTAAAATTCTCATACATATTTAATGGGAAAAAATATCCAGAAAACATGAAATCGTCTCAAATTAAAACCTATGGGAAAACATGTACATTATTAATTTGAAAAAAAAAAAGAAGATTTAGATTTAAATTGAAAAGCCAAAAAATAAAAACGGTCAAGCACAAGCGCAGGGATTATCAACGGCCACGATCTCTTCGTCTCCAGCTCTAAACATGAAATACCCTAAAGAAAGCCCCAAAATGACGGCAACAAAAATGCCGCCATTGAAGGACATGACCGCCAGCATCAGAAGGTAGCCGATCGCGGAGTTGAGCCCAAAGAGCAAGGCCGTGGCGAAACCACGCGCGCGGCGGCCGTGCGTGGAGATGAGGGGCGCGTGGATGGAGGTGGCGGAGGAGGAGGCAAGGGCTTTGAATCTGAGCCGTCGATCTTGGAGGAACTGGTAGAAAGCGGAGATGAGGAAGCAGGCGAGTAAGGTGAGGAGGTAACTGATCCACGAGTGGGTCTTCCATGAACCGATCAGAAGGGTCACCTCTTTGCCCCAGTAAAGGGTCATGTGCTTCATCTTCGATGAGTATGTATATATTATTATATATTTTTTTCCTTTGTATTTTTTTGAAAAAAAAAATAAAATGGAGAAGAGAAGTACATTTGGTTGCTGGTCTCGGTATATGGAGATAACAGGGTTTGTTTATATTTCGATATTATTTCTTTTCTTTTCTTTCTTTTTTTTTTTTTAAAGATTATTTCCTATCATTAAGTAATACATTATTGATATGTTTAAATCGAACTCCAATTAATTAGATTGAACTTGGATATCTTTTTAATTACAAAAATGCTTGCCGAAGGATCTCTTCCGCTGAAAAAGAAAACAAGAATAGAAAGAAAATTCATGAATTCCCTGATTCCTTTGGTTTCATGTTTGAAGAAGATTACTTGTCAATTGTTTCAGTCCATTGTTTGACTTATTCTCTTTTTTCTTTTCGTTTCTTTTCTTTTCTTTCTTTTTTTTTTTTTTAAAAATCAAATCCTTAAATGTTCAATTCGTGACAATCTCGTCCTCCAAATCATATTTTGGACTACGTTTATGAGGGGGGTGTAATTGAAAATTTTGATTGTCGAATGCTTGGAGAGATCTCATATAAATATATATATTGTTGGAGCGGTTTCTCACCAGTCGTCCACGTGTCTTGAACTGCTGATGCTGGATTCTCCAACTGTTCACGTGCCCTTGCTATCTCACAAATCTC
>JXTB01000419.1:3760-61035 GCA_002914805.1 Parasponia andersonii
ATAGTTTTCTACAAAGGAGATATTTTGGGGTTGAACGAAAAAATTAAGCTACATTTCTTTCGGGGTTTAGTTTAGGAATTTTCAATTTTTTAAAGGGGATAAAAAGCTGAGATTTACTTTTGGGTTTTAATTAAATGCTAAGATTTATTTAGGGAATTGAGTTCAGGAATTTTACCCTAGTTATTTTTTACATATGTTTTCTGTCCAATTTTGGATAGATCTACAACATCAATATTTTTTCAAGGTAGTAAGATATCTAAACTGAAAATTCAAGGGCTCAAATAGAAAAAGACAAAATTTCGAGGACCAAAAATGAGGTTACGTTGTCTGATTATAAGCAAAAATACCGCTAAATCCCTGATGATTAATCAAATGAATTTTTGATCGACAAGGACGGAAGGGCCAAATATGTAATATATGCATTTTTCAGTATATTAAAATATCTAAATTTAAAAGTCTAGGGCCAAACGAAAATTTTCAGTAGCCAAAAGAGTCTTTAACCCTAAAATATAATAATATTCACATAGAAGATTCCTTTATACATTTTTATTTGAGTTTCTTTCAAAGTTTCAGGTCAAAAGTACCAAAAATTTAGAAATTTTAAAATTATTTGAAAAATGTGTGATTGATTTAGAAAAATATTATTTTTTATATTTTTTAAATAATATTTATAATAAATAATTAAAAAAATATCATTTTTTCTTCAAAATAGATATTTTTAAATGGTAATTGAGATAACGAGTTAGATTACTTATGGTAATCAGTCTATTTATTTAAGGCAACTGGTTAGGTTACCTGAGGTAACTTGATTGATTATTTTAAATATCTCATCAATTAATAAAAGTAGTATTTTCTAAATATTTTTGAAAGTAGTATTTTTCTAATTAAATGAAAGATTTCTTAAACAATTTCAAAATCTGATTTTTCAATTGTTTTTTGAAAAAATAACAAAAAAAAAAAAAATAAAATTCCCCCTTTTTAATTTTAAAAAATGGAACCAATTTTTTTTGAAAAATTTTGGATTAAAATTTTAAACTAAATGCAAAAAAAAAAAGAAACCCTTAAACGAACAAAGGGGGTGAACCAAAAGGGAAAAACAACCAACAACAAAGAACCTAGGTCTAAAGTCCAAACAAAACAAGAAGAAGCCCAAAAAACCAATAACCCTAAACCGGGAAGAGAAGGAATGAAAAAGAAGAAGAAATTTCCCTTAAATTGGAAAAAAGAAAAGGCAATAAGTAAAGCCCAACTTTTTCTTTTTAATAAAAAAAGTAAGCCTTTAACTAACAAAATATTGTTTTTTTTGAAATTATTATTAGTTTAATTTTTAAAGTAGAACAATTAATTCAAAGTGACGGTTTATGTGAAACACTTTATTATAATTCAAAATATTCTAATTTTACACTTAAAAAAAATTGAGTTTATGGCAAAAATGGTCCCTGAACTATCACACTTATGGCAATTTATTCCTCAAAATTTTAATTATGGTAATTAAGCTCCTGAACTTTCTAAATTTTAACAATTTGATTACTGATTGTCTAAATTGTAATAAATTGTTCAATTTTTGATTAAAATATAAATGAGGAGTATATTATAGTACCTGAAAGTATATTTAAAAGAAAATAATTTGAACAAAAATATTTAGAGAAAAGAAAAGATACATTTTTCATATTTTTTTTAGGGTTCTTTGAGTTGCAAAGTTATGGAAAATTTGCTTGTGATTATTTATTTTTATGCTTAAAATTTCCAAATCACGTTTTAAGTATACTTTTAGCTACCATCACGTGCTCTTTATATGTATTTTTAGTCAAAAATTTAATACTAAGAATGAAAATATTACGATTCGGATAATTTAAGAACTTAATTGCTACAATTGAAATTTTGAGGACTAAATTACTATAGAATGGATCCATTTGTGCCATTAACCCAAAAGAATTTGATTCCCTATAAAAGAGAAATAAGATCATTTCATACTAAAATAGGAAAAATACACATTCATTGTAAGTGGTACTAGATATTCATTGTAATTACATTCAACATTAATAGTATCGACTCAGTGAATATAGATCCTTTCAATTTGGGTTAAACCACTCTAAAATATCGTGTACTTTTTTTAAAGTATTATTATTATTTTAGTCACTTTTTTTCCCTTACCAAGAAACCAACAAATTCTGCTGTTGATCAGTTTCACATGTGAACACAAAATAAATTTTCGTCTTCATTTTAAGAATACTAACATAAGAAAATTGGAAATGAAAACAGGTGCTCAAGGTTTTTTTCTTTTTTTCTTTTTTTCTTAAACTTGATTGATCGCCGACTTACCCAAAATAGGTTTGGAGGGAAGGATGGGCCAGATCGAGAATTTAAAAGAGGAGCGCACCTTGACAGGCTCCTAGGCAGGCTGAGACTAGGCCTGGAACAGGCCAAGGCAGGCTGGCGCTTATGGACCCACTTTAAAAACAAATAAAATAATAAAAAATAATAACATTATTAGATATATAATTAGTTAAAAATATTAGAAATTTAAAAGTAAAATTTATAAAATAATAAGTAATATGTTATTTTTTTTTTCCTATTGATAAAAATTTAAAAATAATTAAATACGTTATAAGTATATAAGTTGAATAATTGATAAAAAAAAAGTTTAAAGTAAAACCTTAATAAAATTATTTAGAATTAGATTAAAATATGAAAATATGAAAAAAAATAACAAAAGAATGTGTATTTATAAATATAGAAAAAATTTTTTTACTTAAATTTATTTCAAGACATTTTTTAAAAAATAAGAAAAAATTATTTTGGGCGGACCAGGCTTAGATATATAGGCCAGCCTAACTCAGGCCAAGCTCGAGCCAGTTTTATTGCAGGATGAGCCGGTCCACGTGCCACAATGGCTTGGCCCATTTTGACATGTCTAAATAATTATGTATAAATGTCTTCCTTTGAAGCTTTTTCTTTTTCGGTCAATTATCTACAAATTTTTTTAAAAGTTTATATTTATTTCTTATTTTTGACAAATATATAGGTTCTTTTATCGATTTACAACTTTGATTTTTATTTTGATTTTGATTGTTTTCTTTGCCCTTTTTAAAATTTCTCCATTTTCAAACATTTTCCTTGGTCTAACTCAATAATATAGAAAAAAAAACTCAACAATAGTAACAAAAAGAAAAAACTCGGAAAGGGGTCTACCGTGGTCTAGTCTGGGGCTCTAAAACCTTGGTTGGGTTTTTGGCGGAGACGCTGTATATCCACTTAGGTGTTGTGCTTCATTTCTCTAATTTGGTAAAATTACACAACACAAACAAAGACGCATGTCGATGCGTGAACAACAAGGGCTACTGAGCAGCCGATCATTCCGAAGGAACAGACGTATATCTACTTCACCATGATCTTACGCAAAACCTCCAAAATCGGTCTCTCTCTTCGTCTCTATTTTTCTTTATTCTTTTTTTTTTTTTTTAATTTGATTTACGAAAAATATTAAAAGAATCTGTACATATGATTTCGAACAGTATGTTCTGGTGGGAGAACTGGAAAGTCGTATGCTGTGGCCGCTGCAGCTGCGAGTGTGAACAAGAATGAGAACGAGATTTCTAAAGCTAGTGCTGATCTCAGAGGGAAGAAGCTTCCCAAAGCTCAACGCCGAGCTATGGTCGAAGCCTTTGTCTTCAAGTATGATTCATTTTCTTCAATCTTCCCTTTTTTTTTTTTTTGTTTTTTTGAAAATTTTATTTTGACTTTCGGAATGGGTTCTTACCCTTTGGCCCTGAAAACCCACAAATGTCCGTACTGGACGAACTGTAGAAACCAAGCTGTTGGAATGTGTCGATAATTTTGTACCTAATAGCCAACTCAAGTTTATGATAGTTATTGGTTTAATTATATTCAACCAATCGTAGTTAGGAAGGTAATATATGTCAGCTTTTACTAAATTGCTACAGCTATTTGTTTTGCCTATTACTTGTAATATGCCCCCGACCCCTTTTGCGTTACTGAATTGATTTTCAACTCATCAAAGAAATGTATCATTCTTGAAGTTACTAATGTGTAATGGACTGTAAAGGTGGTAGAAATAAGTGAAGTGTTTCCCTTTCCTGTTGGTTATACATTATCATTCACATAATTAACGAAATTGGAAAGGTATCAGTCAAAGTTTTGATTCCCTTCTCATTTACTCTCTATGTACTTTCTTTTTATGATTCTTTTAACTACAGATTAGTAAACATGCCATTAGTTTAGATTGCTAAAATTTCTTTTTTTTTTTTTTTTTTTTTTTTTTTTTTTTTTCTTAATTTTTTTTATTTTTTTTTTTTTTTTGTTTTTTTAAAATTTTTTTTTTTTTTTTTTTTTTTTTTTTTTTCTCTTTCTAAAAGTATGCATATTTCAAGTTTCGGATTGAACCCACAAATGTAAATGAATGGAGGAAAAGTAAAGATTACTTCTTCCATTTCTACAATGAATTGCTTTGCTGAGATTGAGGGATGTTTTCATAAGGTTACTAGGAGCAAGTGAAGAATTTTTCATTCTCATGTTGCAGGTATAAAGCCATGAATGATGGAAAGTTACCGTCTACTAGCAGTGTTGTAAAGCAAGTTGGTGGTTCTTACTATGTTGTTAAGAAAATCTTGCAGGAAGTGGAGTACCAATTGAAATTGTCTGTTCTCAATAAAGCGAATCAGAAGGCATTAGGAACAGAGGTACTAAAAGAAGATGAGCGTTTGTTTAAAAGTGAAGAGTTCTCAGCAACAAGAAGTAATGTATCATTGAATGTTGGTGTTCAAAATGATTTTGAGATGGCAGTGACCAACCATGTTAGGATTAATGATGCTAGTGACAAGCATATAGATGCAGAGAGAGGTTCAAAGTCTTCCTCTTCAGATGAGAAGATGTTGTCCGAAGAGATAGAGGTTGTAAATATAGTAAGTATTTGTACAACGTGTTTACATCGTCTCTTTTTCTTTCGTGCTGATATATGTCGACTGTAATAATGATTCAAAAACCCCATTTGGATCTGGAAGATAATTTCAAGCATGTCTTTAGTCTAAAGAATTTGGAAAGCTAGGAACTTAACCAGACGTAAAGCTTAAAGTTTGAAGTCTCAAGTGTAGTGCTCCGTATGCCTTTTTAATGCACAGTATAGAAAAGACTAATATAATCACAATCTGTAGGCCAAGCTATGAAAAGATATGACCTCAGTACTTGATTTTAGATGTGGTTTACGTTATTTGGATTTACTTATACTATCATTCATGTTTTTTGACTTTGTTATTTATATTGGTAAAAGTGGCTAAAAACAGATGCCTTAACATCTCTATCCCTACGATTGTAGGATGGTTATTCTGAATTAACAGAACAAAATAGTCTTATTAAAGGGGATGCTGAAAAAGTTGTTCATTCAAGTGTCAAGAAAGTATACACGGTGGAGGTTGAAAACAGGCCAAGTAATCTGCTACAGGAGGAGTTTAAAAATGTCTCTCATCATGTTTACTCTGAAAATGGTAGTGAGAACGAAGCTCTGGCCCAGAGAGAAATTCCTGTTTTTGTTGCAAATGAAAATGGGTTGCAGATGATGAAAACTAAGAAAGTCTTCCATCCAAACGTAGAGAATGTGGAGGATAATGAACAAAAGAAAGCTGTTTCAGAAGACCTGCAAGATAAATATTCTTCAAAGGATAAAACAGAATGGCATGAAGGAAGTCCTGAAAACAAACCTGCAGTGTAAGCTTTTCTACACAATAATCTTATTTTTCTCAATCATCATCAAATATTGTTTTCTTCTTATCAATTACTATGTGCTATTTTTTTTTTCAAGGTCCTTTTTCAGATCTTCTATTGTTCATATGAATGGAAACCTCAATTTGATGTAGAATAACCCTGATTTAGAAAAGGGGCTGTCTATTCATCTGACATATAAAGGATTCAGAGTGGATAAAAAAAAGGACATTTAAAGGACAATTTGCATAAAACAATAAATATAAGTCTCTGTATGCAGAACTGAAATAAAAATTATCGCTTTTTACTGATCAAATGAGAAATTATTGCTATTTTATATTGGACAGCTTAGGCAAAGTTATTTAGATATTCCAGACAATATCCAACACAAGGTTTGAGGTTTTATAGTATTCAAGGGCTTTTTAGAATGAAGGCCAAGAGAATCTGAGTCTTTCTGGGCTTGGGCTTTAGTTTGGGTCCAAACAAGAAAAAATAATGACTGGCTAGAAAGAAAAAAATAGAAAGAAGGAAAGAAAAGAACTATAAGGCTTAAGAAAGGGGATATAGGAAGCACTTCTATTGAATATGATTTGAACAACTTTATTTTTGTGATGTGTTGAAATATAATAATTGTTGGTATTACCTTATTGTGAGGTTTTACTTCTTAGAATGTATTTTGAAAGGTTGATGATGTTAATACATTTGATATGGGCTCAAAAAACAATCAGTATTTAGCTTATTGGCTTGAACAATAAATATACGCTATGAAACCAAGAAACCTTAGAATCTTATTAGGACTTCAATGGAATCTCCCATGCAGTAAATGAAGCTTGCTTTGATGATTTGTTTAATATTCTAACAAATACTTACACAGAAGCTAGAAATATAGAATAGGAAAATGTAGGAAACTCCTAAATATAATAGAAAAATCACTTCGTACAAGTGAGAAATATTGGAAAGGTTGTATCATTTGTTTTATAAATTTTTGGTGAGCTGAGGTAAATATCTAGAGAGGCCGAAATTGTATCCCTAGATTTGTGTTTTCTACAAATTGCAACCTAGGGGACAGAACAGTCGGCCATATTGTGGTCAAAAGCGACTTTTTTCCTTTGTTTTCTTGTGACCGAACAATGTGGAATGTATCCAAACACCAGTCCCAACAAAAAGAAAAAGATGCAAGATCTAAACTAAATCAAAGGGCATAATTCAAGTCTCTTTAACTCACCTCTCTCTCTCTCTCTCTCTACACAGTTTTCTTTCAAAAACACGAACAAGGAGCTAGCGCACTAGAAGACAGCCAAACAAATCCCTAAAGAGAGCATAACTAAGAAAAATAGGAGAGAGAATAAAAAAGCTAGACAAAGAAAGCAGTACTCCAGTCCAAAAATTTAGGAAAAACTACCTGCAAAATGGATGAGCAGGGTAGAGTCAAAGATGTCATTGAAAACTTAATTTTTAGGTTTGCAGGGGTTCCATATCATGCTTTTGGAATGGTGGAGTGGTGCATACTTAGTACTGCATTTCTGCACGGTTGCAATTGTGATATCATGCTCTCTGATTTAGTTTGTTTGTTTGCATTTTATCATCTCATTTATACTCTTTGATGGGTACCAATTATGATATACTTAGCAATCAGTTTGGTTACAAGTACACAAGGGCAAAGCATGCGTTTAAAATTTTTTTCCCTTTTACCACAATTTAGCCAAGTCCTAGGAATTTCAGACCTATTAGGCTCACCGGAAAAATAAGGTATGCACATGTAATTTTGCCAAATATAGTTTAACTAAGGCTATGAATGGTAATACTCAACCTACAACCAGTGTTCTTAGGCCAAAAATTAAAGAGTGACGGTTAACTTGGGAAATTTTCCTAGATCTTAATAAATATTGAAATACTTTAATTACTAAGTTTAGTCAGTCAAGAGTTCGTTGGATATGTGGACATTATCAAAAAGTCTTTGTTAATGGAACCTACTTCATGCTTTTTAATCTTTATCTAGAGTTTTTTGTTTTTAAAAAAAAAAAAATATTTTAAAAATATTTTAATTTTTATTTATTTATTTGTTTTTTTGGAATGTGTAGAGTTTGGTATTCTTTGTGCTTTTTAATCACTTAGTCTTATATGCTTCTTTCGGGGTGAGTTATTGTTGGTCCTCTTTCAGAGGAAATATAATTGTTTTTGTTAGGGTTAATTATACTTTTATATCTTGTGATTTTGATTATATGTTGTATTTTGGTTATTATCAACATTAATCTTCAGATTTGAAGTTTCTAACAAATTTATATTTTCTTTGATTCAAACATGAAATATGACCGTTGAGTTTACCAAAATACTTTTTAAAACTTTAATGATATATATTTTAATACTTAATTTAAATTTAAAACTAACAAACATTAGAAAGAAAATCAAAATGCAAAAACCTATAGAAATTAAATATTATTTATAAAAAACTTCATCAATTTTATATGTTTTAAATTTGATTTTTTAAAAAATATATACATTTAAAGTTTTAAGGGTATTTTGGTAAACATAATGGTCAAAATTGGTTTTTGACCCAGAGAAGGTTTAAATTTATTACAAATTCTAAATCTGAAGGTTAATATTGATAATAGCCAAAACACAAAGTATAAATCGAATCAATCAAAGTGCATGGTATAAAAATGTAATTATCCCAATTTTGTATGAAAAAATAATGTTATTGTTAACGTCTCTTTTACTGTCCATCAGTGTTTTGGTGATGGCTATAGGTCCAACTCTGAGCTGTCTATGAACACCAATATCACTTGAGGGGACAATTACATAAATTAGTAGGAGATCGAGCATCTAATATAAAAATAATAGGATGTTTCTCCATGTTTAAATTCTAATAAGCAAGTTACTTTTGAGGTTTTACAGCATTGTTATAGACATATTATCTCAAATATATATATATATATAAAATAAAAATAAAAATCCATCAATTGGACTATGTATTCGGCTTTTATGAATGTATAAATAGAAAACTCATAAATATGTCCTCTTTACCTTGTAGACATTGATCATATACCTTTTCCTCTCTCTCTCTCTCTCTCTCTCTCTCTGTTCCCTTAAACCATTTTTTCCTCATCATCTCCCCCTCACCTGCTTCCTTTATCTATTTATTCAGTTTTTGATAGACTTTTGGATGAAGTACTCCTAAAAGAAAGCAATACATAATTAAGAGGAGAAAAAAATGTGCCGACGGGCGTCATAACCCTAGTCAAAACAGAAACATCAGTGAAATCTTTTAAAGGAAACCTCAAAATCAATTTTGAAGATTTAAAAAAGGAAAGTTAGAACACCACAAAATTCTATTCTGTGTAAAGAACCAAGAGAAGCAAGCTTATCTGTACATGTG
This sequence comes from Parasponia andersonii, assembly GCA_002914805.1. Lineage (NCBI taxonomy): Eukaryota > Viridiplantae > Streptophyta > Magnoliopsida > Rosales > Cannabaceae > Trema > Trema andersonii. The sequence goes on from JXTB01000419.1 coordinate 12,852, forward strand.
TTTGCTTATAACCCCCTCTCCTGCATGATTTGTCTTTATAGGTAGTCTTTTTTTCTGGCTGTCACCGTGTCAAACAAGAAGTTCTGAAAACAAATTGAATATTAGCACTAGAACTGAGCATTTTAACGACAGTGTAAACTCACTTGTTGCCAGTGTAAAGTTGCATTGTTGCAATCATACACAACTGCACCATTAGTGTTGATATGAATTGACATGCAAACCATGCAAATGGGAACATTTTTGTTGGTAATGGATAGCCTATCTTATAGTTATCATTTAATGGTATGGTTAAAACTTCATATCCCATCTAACCTAGTGTAGCAGCCTCTTATGTTTTCCTTGGACTTGTAATATAAAGTTTCATTTTTATTTTTTACTATTTTCATTGAAATGTAGTATTATTTGTATAGATTTTTAATTGATTTATCAGTTTTCCAACCATAAGTTAGATCCCAAAGTCTAATGTTTCTTTATGTTTTTCAGGGACAAGTCTTGTAGGCAGACTAGTGATGCAGAACCTCCGAAAAAATCTACGCTGTGGGGAAATTTGAAGTCATTTGCGGATGGAATTTTCAACATATGGAGGAAATCATAGATGTTTATCCCAGGTGATTATCAAACTTTATATAGTAACGATGTTCTGTGATGACGGAGACGAGATATTAGATTAACATGTTTTGTTTCTTCTAAGCTAAAAGCATTCCATCATCATCCTAATTTCTATTTGTTTCTTCAGGGTAAGAAGTAGACGGTCATGTTTGGAAGCTCAGATACAGTAGTATCATGAATGAAATCTAGATTTGAGTTCGTTCCAATTTGTTAGCCTTCGTCATTGTGTAAAGAGAAGGTTCTTTTTGATAATTTTAGATACAGACAAAGTAAGTAATAGTAATGCCCATATGAATCGTGATCCTCGCTGCATTACTAAATTAAAGCGAAAGAGAATTAGTACCAGTGGAGGTATGAGTATTTATCAATCATGGCTGCTTTTTTGGGGTTAAGTTGGCAAATGCCACTTTTATTAACCAATTAATTAAATACAACAACACCATTAAAGCCTACCACTTTTTTTCACGATAAAAAGACAATTACATCCTCAAAACGAAAGCATTCAAATCTGTTTGATTTCCTAATCCGAGTGATTTGAACCTGATTCTCACGACTCCAATATTACTTTCATCTTGGTCTGGCATTCAGAGTCGGATCAGAAAGAAGGTCCGGTCCAAGAGAGGAACTTTAGGATAAAAAGACAATTATACCCTCAATCATTTTTAACCCATTGCCAGCTATCATCCTTTACTCTGCAGACGCCACCTACTTGCCATTGTCCTCGCCAACCACCACGACCAGCCACGCAAAGCTGAAGTTGCAGATCTGCCTGATAGCCGCCTGCGAAAACTCAAGCTCTGTCATGAGGAGAAAGTCAAAGTACTCATTAGGGAGTTGGTACGTGAGATCAGATAGGGTGTCACGTGTTCCGATCAACGAAGATCCGCATTTCACCGCCAATGCAGCAGAAAGACGTATCATGGTTTAGGTAGGGTTGGTAAAATGTGGCATTAAAAGTAAAGGGATGGTACATTTAATCAATTGGCCCAAAGAAGTGGGTTTGGTTTAACTTTTTCAAAAAACTAAAGTCTAACGTATTTTTCCAAAGGATAACACTACGTCTCTCAATTTTAATATATATAATATATAAGTGTCACTATTTAACTATTTAATTAGTATGTAAAAATTTATCATAAATAAATTAAATATTATCATTAATTAAGTAGTGATTAATTAAATATTATATGTGTTAAAAATAAAAATTTAGTACAAAAATTGGTACTTAAAACATTATCAATTTCCAAATCTTGGGCTGGGGTTAAGTTGGCAAATGCCACTTATAGGGTTAACAAAACAAATATTACTTAAAGATTAATAAATAGTATTCAGTGAAGAAAAAAATAGTGGAGGATGAAAGAGATAAATGACTAAGAATAAAAAGATTTGAAAAAGAAAAGTTTCGTATAATTTTTTCAAATTTTTTTTTTCATTTTTTTATCTATTTAATTTTATTTAGGTAATGGTATCTTAGTTATTTTAAAAAAAAATTATTTGTTACAAGATTAGAAAGAGGTTAATTTTGACATTTTGTTTGTTAATTTTGACCTAATAAGGTATAGGGGTAAAATTTGTATTAATTTACTAATCAAATGAGATATTTTTGTAATTTATAAAAATTGAAGGGATATATTGAGTATTTCATCAAAACCCAAGAAATATTTTTGTTATTATCCCTAAATTGGGCTAAAAATTTAGTCATTTTACTATAAGACCCCTTTTTTTTTTTTTTGGGAAAACAAGTGAATAAAATTCCAAAGAAGATATCTAAAAATGGATACATTGAATATATTACAGTTTGATTGTTTATTTAGTTGTTCCTTTTTTTTTTCCTCTCTTATTTTATGAATGCATAATTGCATTCATTGTTTTTTAGATAAAAGGACAAGAAGATAAATTACAACCTAAATACCTTATTAAACATTTAAATTTTTATTTTGAGTTTGTTTAGTTTATATTTTGCATATTTAGCTATTATCAATATTTACTTCAAGATTTAAAACTTAAAACAAATTATACTCTCTTTAAATCAAATACAAATTTTGACCATTGAGTTAATATATATATATATATATGCGTGTATATTAATAATTTAATTTAAAAGCCAATTGAAAATTACTAATTAAATAACAAATACTGAAAATTATACTTTTAATATTTTTTATCAATTTATTTATTAATTTTTAATAAGATTCAAATTTACATTATTTCTTAAAGAAATGTTTACCATTCAAAATGACATTTTAGTAAATTCAATGATCAAAATTGGTATTTAACGTAAAGAAAGTACTGTAATGCCCTTAATGTAGCTATTGGAACTTGACTTGCAGGCTATGGTGTTAACTTTTATCAAACCTTATTCAGATATGAACTAAAAAATGCAAAAGACTTGAAAGACAGCTTTTTGTTACAAGGTTTTATTTATTTATTTACTTTTTTTTTTAACAAAGTAATTTGCAAAACTATATGTATTACAACTCAGCTAACCTTCAATAATAATGCAACTTAAGACTTTCATTACAAGTATAATGAGCTAACGCTCAGTAAGTAAAGACCGTAAATATATACAAGTGATTTGACATACTACTAAATATTTACTACTCATCGTATTACTTCTCTTGAAAACTATTTCTTAATTCTCTTCTTTACATATACTGTTTTAAGCCTTGTTTTTTGGCATAGATCTTATAGCACTGACATACTAGAAGCTCTGCACTAACATATTAGAAGCTATATACTACTTGGCTCATCCTTTCTTGTTCCTCTCACCTTAATGGATTGGTCACTTATAAATCTTACCATTTTTTGACCTTTTCGTCTTAAGAGTTTTACCACTTCATTTTTCTATAATCACTAAGAAAGGAATTATACTTCATAGACAACATAATTTAGAAATTTAGGTATAATAGAAACATTTTTTTTTAAAATATGTACTTATCATTTTTACTTTCTTTTTGAAAACATGTCTTATGTATATGTCGTGAATATTACTCGATAAGTACTATAATAGATACACATAGTATATTTAAATAGACACATAATATTACAAGTCATGTTGCGATATATTATCTGAGTGGCTCTATATGCAATTCATCAGTCTTATTAGATAATATATTATACATAGGTATTCCATGTATATGTCTATCTATTCTATATAATATGCACTCCATATCTATATATGTTACCTATTAAATTTCATATTCACATATATGTTTATATTTCAGAGAGTAATTCTGATGCCTAAGTTTGGAGGTGGAAGGCTACCTTCTTGCTACGACGAGTATACATAAGTATTTTGATCTTGTGATTTTCTAACTAAGAACTTTGTAACTATTTTTGATTATAACTATTATGTATGACTACATGATAAGTTCAATATATTTATGTTTAAATATGCATACGTTTCACCATATGTATATTGTTATGCATCAAATTAATAGCTACGCAAGAATAGTGAGCTTATTTGAAGCTCGTCTGTATACAAGATGGTCAAGGCATGCGAGCTGTCCAAAGATAAATCAGCTCGCTTGAAGGAACGATAACTTGCATACGAGTTGGTCCAGAATGAGGAGGTCGCATACAATACATGAGCAAGCAGATCTTTAATTCTGAGATTTCCTTATTCAAAATATCGAATCCCAAAATATTTGGGATTAGATTCAGAATTTTAGAGATCAGATTATTTAAATTGAGATTTGACCAAATCTTAGGGAATATACGAATTCAAATTGTATTAATTATAATATTTTTATAATCTTTTCAAATATTTAAACAATCTAAATCGAGAAAGGGATCTCCATTTGACAAAATGAGAATAATATCAATTATAATGGACCTAGGTTCTTTGTTTGGAAGCTGAATCACTAGAAAATGCTCACTTTCATCATTTTTTCTCCTCTTTTTAATCTTTAGTTTACTCCTACAACTATCAATTCCATTATTCAACATATAGACATATATAGAGTTTTCTTCATGCTTGTAGAAAGTTTTAAAAAGTTTGAACTGTACACTATTTTATTAGCACTTGGTTAGTTAAATTGGGGGATAATACACAGATATTATTTGTTAGAGTAATTAGTGTATAATGAATTCAATTTGGATCTTGTGTAATGGTAGGATAACTAAAAATTATTTTTTAATATATTTCACGGTGTACTTGTTATAAAAATTTAAAAGATTATTTTTGTAAAAATATAACATCCAATTTCATATATCAAATGCGAATAGTTATTTTTAATGATAAAATTTTTATGTTTATGCCTTTATTAATATTATATTCATTTGAAAACTTAAAATATAACTAAATATACTTTAACACAATTAAACATCTATGTAAAGAATTATACTAAATAAAAAAAATTTATTTATTCGAGGAACAATTTTAGCATACAAATTATAATATTTTTTTCTTGAGCACTATTCCTAGCCGTAATAGTTTTATATGAGGGCTATAAATGTTGGCAAAGGGCCAACCAACCTTTTATTTTATCATTATTTTTCTTTTGTTTTACCCAATTTTTAAATTTGATTCCTGGAAAAATCATTCTTATTATATAATATTAAAAATATGGAATAAAAAAATTGAATATTATACGATGAAACAAAACTTCTATTTTTTAAATAGTTAGAAGTTGACAACACTTAATTAATTATTTTGTTTTATTAAATGGTTTATGGCTTGATTATGTTTTACGGATATTTGATATATTCTAATTTATGTTGCACAAACTTGAAAAAATAATGATATAAGTCATAGTAGTCCTTAATTCCATTTGTTATATAGGTGAAAATAAGGTGAAAATAATGGAAAGAAAAGATCAGTACCTTCTTCTATTGATCTTCATCTTCATTGTCACCTTATTATTTTAAAAATGCGAACAGTCAGGTTTGGTTCATGTTCTAAATTTTCCTTTACTATCAGTGAAAATGATAACATATATATATATATATATATATTAATCAATGTACATGCCTAGATATGTATCTATGTTCAACTTTTATTATTTGTCTACCACTTCATAAGGTACCACATTATTTTTTATAGAAAATCTTTAATTCGAATCCATTATAATTCTAAAAATGTGGTGAGAATCCTATGTCAAAATTCTTATGATCGTAAAATTGACGAGAATTTGTTTACCGAAAAAAAAAAAAATATGGCTAGAATCTCGCATCATTCTTTCTGGCAATTATCTGATAATATTATTGCGTAAATATGGACTAGAATCTAACTTGAACTGTGCAAGAATTTTTGACTCTGTTTTAGGGAAAAAAAAAATCCAGAGAATTATTTTTCCCAAGTTTTTGATTTTTCTCTTTTCTTCTTCTTCTTCTTCTTTTTTGGCTAGAATGTGGCAATGACCTATTATATTATGAATAAGAATGTTACTCTCTATCTATATTATGTCTACATTTAAAGGGTTAAAACAAGGTATGAGTTATAAGTAAGTATTAAGATTGATATTACATTCTAAACACCCAATTTATTTTTTGGTAACTACCTGATATGTTAACTTTATTGTCACTTTATCCTAAAAAAAAATAATTATGCACTCGAATTCAAAGTCTCTTGTCATTAACCTTAAACATTAAGTCTTAAATGAACAGGTAATTCGACATCCTCATAAGCTTGATCTTGGGAGTTAGACTAATTGTTGGACTAGTTTTTCAACAAGATTCGTGTCTGTCTCATCTTTTTCTATGAACTCCACCGAACACCAAATCTATTATGAATGTCTTCTAGCTTTAGGCAATCTGATGCTAATCAATGTAAGTCAATATACAAATCAACAACATCTCAAGGAGGATATAACGAGGAAAATATATTTAAATATTCTAAGTACTTCAGAATGTAACGTATATAGTAATAATACACTTTTAAAAGTTCGTTGGGTAAATAATATTAATAGTCCTTCGATTATACCTATTCTACATTTAGGCTTTTGAATTTTCTACTTACAATAATGATAAGAAATTGTTAAATATTTAATAAAAATAAGTCATTATAATGCACATAATTTAATAAAGGTTAAGAATAGATTCCGAATTTTCAACGGACATAATAGAATTAATAAACTACCAAGACGTATGTAATTATTGTATCAATAATTTTTTTTTCCACAAATTGTTAAAATTTTAATATAAATGAGTCATTTGCGGTAACATACCCCTGCTAGAGAAGACAAAAAATGTAATTTTTCAAAATCTTTTTAAACTATTTCACTTACAATATATTTAGAACACCATACATTTAAACATAAATCCAAAATGCACTAGCTTCTGAGCCATTTATAAGATTTAGTCAAAATATTCACTTTTCAAAAATATTTTCCCACAGGTGGTCTATATGTACTTTATATTATAACATGCTCTCACGCTCATAGCTTGACTTTATTTTTACTTTCACCTACAACAAGGAAATACTGAGTAAGCTGCTAAACCTAGTAAGCAGAGAATAAATCTAAGTGTCACTACAAATATAGATCTTAATCACAAGCCAATACTAGTTTACAATTTACACAGATATAACCTCTGCAGGGGCCAAAACCTTAATAGGTTCCACCAAAGTAATCGTAAGCATGTATATATATGATAGTCACTCACACAGATATCGAAAAGATCACTATCAGTGTATAAGTATGAATCTAGCTCACAAAGAAACTAGATGGATCAATTAAATAGATTTACAGGCGATCTCATTATTCATACGTGGGATTTCTCAATAGTTATAAATTTCATAACAACATACTCCATGTATAAAGATTGCCAACATAATTTATAAAAAATCATGAATCATCACCGTGAAAAGTAAGTATGTAATTCCAACCCTAATAACTCATCACAAAAGCATTACTTAAAAACAGTATTTATATTATAATGAATCATCACAAGCGTCACTTAAAAACAGTATTTATATTATAATGAATCAATCACAAGTATCCTTGAATACTTTTAAACCTTACAACTTATTATAAATATTGTTGATTAACGAGTAATTTCAAACTTGGCGACTCATCACAAATATCACTGAAAGAAAATAATTTACAAATTTAGCAACTCATCACAACCATCGTTGTATTCTTCCAGGCCTTCTACTGGCAATATATGTATGCTTGTGCTATTATTTAGCTGTAATTATAATAATGAGTACATTTGACATCATAAATAATCTTATGCCACTACATAAGTACAATCACAGATATAACACATAGTATTTAATTGTTGTAGTCAAACAATTGCGCTTAGTACTTTCACGAGCACAACAGTCCTTCCCAGAGTGTCGAAGGACAATCCCATGTACAACGGTTACACTATATTCATAATCTAGGACCATAAATTAATTTTCAGAATTTCTTAATTAATTAAGTTCCTCACTTCCTTTGTGATAACCTTAATTAATTAAGACAAAGTTTTGATTTAATCCTAACTTATGTATGCTACTCTTATATTTTTTGTTTCCTGACAATTAAAAAATGCCTATGTCGTTTTTCAGCGCAATTTTCTTAAAAATTGCATTATCGGATAAACTTCAGACCTAATGCTCTTAATGTCTTAAATACTTTTACATAAATTCATTTCATCCTTTTGAAAACTTAATTTATGGGTTTAAAATCATTTTGGGCCATTTCAAAACAAATCCAACAATGTCCCTTGTAAAATTCCTTTTGAACGGCTGATTTTACCGAAATTTTAAAACGTTCACGGGAACTCGATTTTAGAAGATTCTTCAACTCTTGGTTCCTTTTTTAAAAATATTTTTAACTAAAAATGATTAGAAGTTTCAAAATTTTCCAGAATTATCAGTACAATTTTTTCCCATTTCAAAAAATTTGTTCACATGGTTTGAAAACTCAGAAAATCGATTCTCTTAGTATTTTACCTTAAATGTAAAAAATGACCATTTCTTAACCATATAAGATATAAGCAATTTTCTTGATCCAATATTCACACATTTTCAATCTAGTTGTTATGAAAATACAAGGAAAAATAACGAAAGTTCCTTTACTTATTTAAAATCTGCAAAGCTCACACATAGGCCAAATAACAGAAATAGTTTAGTGATCCAAATCATAGAGCTCATCCTAGATCCATTTTAAATTCATTTTCTACATTGTATACCGTCATGGAAACCTCTATTGCTCTACTTTATGACATAAATATTGTAGGTCAAATTAGGATCATAAAAGTAGTTTTCAAAGTTAGAATATTTTATTATTTTTGGAAACTCAAAAACAATAATTACAACCTCTTAGCACTCTGTTAGGATGTAACTCACTCATTACAATACTGAATGACTTAATTTTTGATTCTATACAAATCTAATTAAAATTTCATTGAAATATGAGCTCAAAGATAGTTTGAAAATTCATCATAATTATATTAAAAATGTATTTTAAAATTTGGGTAGATTGTGTTCAAGACATTTTCTAGATCTAACCATTTCCAACTTTGATCGATTGCTTAACCAATTTAGGGCTCAAAATCAACACGTATAGCTTCTACCAAGCACCAGATATCATCAATTAAACATCAATAAATAATCACCACAACCATAACTCACGCACACTTATTCCATGGCATGACCTTTGATCTTAAACGATTACTAAACTTAGAAAATCACCATAAAAATCAAGAATTTACCTTTGAGCTTTCCCCTCCAAGCTAATTCTCTTTTATCCTCCAAAGCCACAGGCTCTAAGACTCCTACAAGATCACACTTCCTTCCACAACACCACATTACTTAACTCAGAATTCAAATAGCTATCATTTCTAAAGCAAAAGTTCAAAGTCAAGTACGTACCTCTTAAAACTTTAAACTTTCCACCCTTTGCATTTAGGATCTAGCTTTCTTGGATGTCTCTCATTCTCATTTATGTTTAACTACTAGCTTTTGGAACTATTTTTATGTAAAAACATGAAAGATTGAAAGATGAAGAAATCAAGATCAGGGGCTGGTTATGTGCTGGTTGAGAGAAAAAAAAAAATAAAGAAAGTCTGAGAAAAACTATTATAGCTTGAAATGGCTAAGTTTGCATGGAAATGAAAAATAAAGCAAATGGCTTCCTTTGCCCCTTGATATGTACAAAAATTCTAAAGGTGTTTAGTGTTAATTTGTGATCAAAAGTGCTCCTCTCAGATACTTTCTTATTGGTGGCAATTGTCACTTGTCCATTTCCACTAAACTTATCCCTATTTGTTTAATATAGGCTCTTCTATTAAGCTTCCTTCCTATTGGCCATTACTAGATATTTTTTTCCACAAAGAAAATAATTAAACAACAATACCTTGGCTACACAGTAAAACCTGTGATTCCAATTTCATCTTTTTTTAGGTAAATTTGCCACCGTGTCATTACAGTCTCACTGTTTATTCGTTTTAGTTCTGAATTTCAACAATTTGAAACACATAGCATGACAACTATTATAAATACTTTGGCCACCTTAAATTAATAAAATTACGTACTTTGAGCAAAAAGACAAAAATGTCCCTAGGTTAAGACTCAGTCCATTCAATGCATCTATTATATCTAATTGCCGTTTTTCACAAAAATTAATGTTCAAAAATATAATTATTCAGTATTAAAATAAACTCTAGGATTTTGCCAATTACACATAATATAGAAATTTAGCTCTCTAAGCTATTTCTAAATTCTAATTTCACCGAAAATTCATAGAATTAACCCTTACGAATTTAGGTGCACCATAATATTTACACGAAATTACTTTTTTATCAATTCAAAACTAAAGAGTAAAGAGATTCTACCGATAATTATTATAGTAGATTCCCAAAAAAATTGGTTTATAACCACATACACACAAAATAATTATCTTTTAAAAGTACAAGAAAGTACAGAATTTCAAGTACGTCATATGTGTTAAATATATAGCTCAATAACTGTGTCATATGTATAAAGAATATAGCTCAATAACTATGACTGAGAACAAGATTTTACCCCATATAAGTAAATAATACCCAATAATATATTTTATTCATAATTATTTTCTATCAAAAATTAACAGTTTATGACAATGAAGCCATTGTTTTAACAATTATATAATTCAAGGATCATTATTGTGTAAGCTGAAAGTTCCAAGACCAAAATAGTACAATAAGAATAATTGGGGGCCATTATGAGTATTAACCCAAGTTCATCTTAGTCAATTATAGAAGATGAAATAATAGTCTTCCTCTGATATTACTTTGTTAAGATAGTTGCGTAAAGGCATATGTATTTGTATCTTTCCAATCCGGTTTATATTCACTAACTATTTAGTTAATCTCATACTGTGTTATTTTATGGTTTTTACATTGCACTGAATTAATATCATAAGGTTCCAAGACTTATTAGTTGATAAAGGACTATACATTTGGAGTTATTTATTTGTGGGAAAACATAATTATTTATATTAGTCTAATACATTTCTTCACAATCTCTGCACAAATTTAGTTACTTTATCTATATTCAAGATAGTAGTATGGCCTATCTCAATAAAAAAATATCAGTCTTAGTTCATCTAAGTGTTTATTTCAAATAGAGATACTTGTGATTGTGTATAAGTTTATTAAATAAGACCATGTGAAATAAGGTTTAAATATAAGTACTGTAACTAAAACTTAATTTCACCAATCTAGCGATTATTACACATACATACATGTACTTTGCTTTGAGTTGTTAGGAAGCATATCAAAATTTTGAAATTACTATAATATATGAATAACATAGTACATTACCGATAGATATAAAATTCAAGGCTACTAAATTCTTTGAAGATTTCGGATACTTAAATACTAGATTCTCAATATTTAATAATTAGTCTTGTACTGAAATGGCAATATTTATAAGGGTTATTATAAATTAGAATGTAATTATTAATTAGACTAAATATGGCAACTAAAAAGATAAGATAATTTGGATGGGTAATATAGTAGTTTCTCGTTTCTTTAATTATTAGTAGTTACATGGAGTACACGTGTTGATATAGTTTCTGATAATCCAAGAAAGGGTTCTCGTATAGGTTCAGAATTCAAAAAGTAATACGGTTCTCGTATAGGTTCAGAATTCAAAAAGTAATGTAAATAGATAGCAAGATTTATTGTTTATTGAAATATATCTTCTTTAAAGTAGCTTTGATATGCAAGGTTAAGATACTACATTCATTTTATTTTCAGAAACTTTTAATCATTATCTACTACGTCAATCTGCAAAAAGTATTCTGGAAAAATTTTATTATACAACAACGTTCATGCATTTCTTAACGTTTTGCAGAAATCCAACCAAATATTATGACAAAATAATACTTGGAACATTTCGTTTTCATTGGGGATGAATATTTGGCTTTAGGTTCTCTTTTTGACCAAAATTTGAACTTAATTATTAAAAATGAACTGTCCAAAACCTTCACATATTTCTTTCCACGTAAAGATTTTGGTTGGAAAGGGAATATGCATATGGAGCACCCATATTGTCAATTCATGAACGTTTAAATTATTTATAAGATATCATTCTTTAGGAAGCATGATCTTTGAGAACAGTAGAGCACAATTGTGATGTACTAGAGGAGAAAAGCATGAATATGGTGTTTAAGAGCAAGCCCAATTCTAGGGTAGGTTGTAAGAAGTCTAGAGTAAAAATCGAACTCTTCCAATGCAAACAAGTCCAAGACAAAGCGAGAGCACGAATCTTGCTCTTGGCTGGCTCAAACTCTAAGACTGACAACTATATCATAATTATCAACTAAGATCAAACCCCTTTAATGCCATCAATTTCACCTATAAGCTTGTAAATTTTGGGAGTACCCAACTACATTGACAAGTCAAAAGACGAAAGTATGCCCAATATAAACCCCTGGCATTACTTTTTAGCTTGATTGATGATTTCAATGATCTGAAAAAAAAAACCTTAAAAAATTAATAAAAAAATAAGAACCCAACCCAAAAAAGAGATGCTCCCCAATTTTCCCAACCCATATTGTAAAAGAATAAATTCTTCCATAGTCCACTTCAGAGTCCCGCCAAGGACACGACCTCTTCAGCGAAACTAGCGTTAGATTCTTACGAACTTAAAGAAAAATCGATTAAATAATAGAGACCAAAGAGAAAATAAATGTAGGCAGCCACTTAGGTGTCCTATGAAAATTAAACTACTACTGATAGCTAGTAGCCATATAAAATCAACGTAAACATCGTTTTTTATTTTACCCTCTCAAAAAACTTGGAAAACGTAGTTTTGAATCGATTTTCAAATAAGTTTAAAGACCACATTTCCAATCCATGACAATTTAACTTAAAAATTTAAAACTAATTCTTATTTATTTATTTATTTTTAAATTGCCAGTACCGTGTACTATGATTATTGACATAAAATAAATTAGAAATTAAACATTCATCGTATTATTGTTTAACTAAAATAAAATTATCATATATATTGGCCTCAACTTAATTTACGGGACCATTGTCTTGGCTGTTTGATTGCCTTTATTTTATTTTTTTCTTTTTGTTTTTAGAAATTAAAATTTCTTTTCTTTGTTCCTTTTGTATTTTTTTTTTTAATTTTGAAATTACAAATCAATATATGAAATATTCGCCATTAGTAGTTTCTTCCTTTATTATTTATATATAAGGGTAATGTCTTATTTATTCTCGAATCAATTATGTGATTGCTTAGCCACACCAATATATAGGGATCAAACTCTACATGCATAGAGAGTGTTTGATCAATTTACTTTATAGTTTTAAGTACATTTTGTTTTAATAATTAAGAAAATCAAATCATTACTAAAAAAAATTAATAAAGTAAAATGATACACAATAATTTTAATTTCAATTTTTCTTGTTGTTCTTGACTGTAGAATCGAAGCAAACTCCTACATTTGAAGGGTCTGTTTCTCATAAACTGTGTAGTGACCACTGCAAGTTAAAATATTCATCATCATCTGGAGGATTTTGCCCAAAAGAACCAAGTGGGACTGGGGCTATTGTTATTGCTATGGAATAAAAGATCTTTTGCTATAAATGATATTGTGATGAAGTTTTGAACTAACCACAGAAATACTACAAGATTATGTTGAGTTTCATAAATGAGATAAGCACAATTTGTCAACATAAATTGTCAATCAATAATCAAAGTATATGTAGCTTATATATTATAAACAAACACATAATACCAATGGCGATTGAGGCATGTCAAAATAGTTGAGAGATTAAGAAGTACCCAATATGCTTTCCATTAATATTACACTTGCCATCATCTCTCCTTCAATCTTACAAGATTAAGAAGAACAATAGGTAGAAGAGGACTTATGAACTTTCCACTCATATTCCTCCTATTCTCATCCTTTTTCGTGAGACCAATGCACACTCCAAGTTTGTCTAACATTAAATAGAGATTTTTGGCATAATGGGCTGGCCAATATATCATGATAAGAGAGAGTCCATAGGCCTCTTGCTAGTCAGTTAACAAGTATCAATCCCACTATGACCCAATTAGTTATACTATACATAGCTAATACAAAATCATATATATAGCTATTTCTAATATGCTTTAATTAGGACATTATAATAAGTGTTAATGAATATGCAAGTCAATATAAAATATTTTAACATTCTCTCATTTCGACTATATAATTATACAATAAATAAATATTCACTCAACCTTAATATGTCTAAAGTACAAGAATCTCTTACAAATATAAATAACTAAACTAATTATTTACAATAATGTATCGATAAGAAACAAATATTATACAAAATCAAGCGCTAGAGATTTATAAACATAGGGATAACTTTCACATATGGATCTACTAATAATATACATATCGAGACTAAAACCAACTATTTCTATTCAAGATGTCACTTATCAAATATATACGTGTGTGTGCACCATAAATAGTGAAAAAGATCCTTAATATGAATGTATTATATAATATATAAGCAATCCACATTAATTAATAACATATCCATCATATGTTAATAAACTCCTACTAGTTTTAAGACTCCTAACAATCCGAATTTGGGATGCATGCTCCCAAGATATACATAAGGTCAACTTTTTGCAAGGGAATTTGTCAACATGTTGTCTATAAGTGTGCACTTATCAATAATGAGAGATTTTGCAGCTTTATTTCTAACTAGTAGAGAATACATATCAATATGATTAGAGCTAATAGAACTCCTCAAGTTCTAAGAGAAAGATATCACTATGGAATAATAACCATAAAATTTTAACGACCTCAAAACAAAGTCAACTACTATCAATGCCAAAATAAAATTCCCCAGTCATATATTGCATATATAATAATAAGTAGCCTTATAACATGCCATAAACTTTGCATAGTAGCTGTAAGTATCTAACTAAAACTAAATCACAAAAAAACTCCTCCCACTATTATAAGAATATACATAGGAATAGACTTTCATCATCCATGCAATCTGTAAACTCGGCGTCACAAGATCTTACTACATTAAGAGTGTTAGTTATCTAATGAATCAATCATAATATAAGATCATAGTTGCCCAAAAGGATCACATAAGTACCTAATTGGCATGCCCATAATAAATACAACATCATGCCATGTGTGTAATTGAGTATTACAACATATGCATAAGGCCTAATCTTATATATCAGGCTGCTAACAACATATGCATAAGGCCTAATCTTATATATCATGCATCATTTCTCTTGAATTTGAATCTATATCACTTGTATTTTTTAGTTTCTACTTTTAGTTCCTAGCTTACTTATTTGTAGGTTATAGCCTTTTGATTTATTAAAAGACTAACTTTTATAAAATTAGAGGTGAACTCTGGTATATTGGAGGTTATGATTTATGAATTAATAGGAACACCAAATAGTTAAAGACACTATACATTAATCTCACTTTAAGGTCTTTTAAGATTAGTGGAATAATTAAATATAAGATCTTAGTATTTGCTTTGTGAATTGGTTGATAATTTTATCTAAATAACCATTGAGAATAAAATTATCGACAACATTATTCTTTAATAAAAAGATGGTAACTGATGTGCTCATATTTATACAATTTTTTGTATACCTTTTCTATATTAATTTGTGCGTAGTTATTATTTTCTAAAATCTATATCTTAGTTTGGGATATTTTATTAAATGAACATACTATGAAGTATTGATAAAAACGAAAGCTGAAAGTGACGTTTTTCTAAAACTGACATAGAGAAGATATGAGAGTTAGCCCAAATTTACTTGTAAAGACAAGGGACCAATTGATTTAAATTATGTATTAAAGATCTCATTCTTATTGGGCTTTGACTAATGAAGGCCCCACTAAATGCTTTACATAAACTCTGATCTAAAAGATAAATACAAGTGAAAAGATAAAAGGAAACTTGTTGGGTTTAGTCGGTGCAATATATTGGACTTGTCTTGAAGGTTCACGTTAGAATATAGATTCATATCATGAATATAAAAGCAAAGAAGTAGTGGCATATTAGGGGGACTAGGAGCTCCAGAGCCGAAATAGGAGAAGAAAAAAAGAGGAGCAACGATAGTGAGCATAGAGAGTGAGCAGAGAGATATTAAAATAGAGAGAGCAATTGGAGGACAAATTGGAAGAGAAGGCTTGCAACTGTTCTCACTCATTCGTAATTTTTTCAACTCTCGTTTATTTAGTTTTAATTATGTCGTAAATTTTTATTTTAATTTTATTTATTTAGTTATGAACTAAATTTTTGTTTTTAGAGTTAGTTATTGTTAGCCCAAGATTGACAACCCAAGAAGAGGGTGAATTGGGTTTTAAAACGTCTTAACGAACTTTTCAACTATTCAAAATCATAGACCACTATTTTAAAACTTTTTAACTAAATCAACAATAATGCCAAACATAAAGCAATAACAGCAAGTATATTAAGCACACTAAATATTAAACACTCAATTAAATAGCTTGCAATAAAGTAAAGAGGGTAGGGATAGAGAAAGTGCAAACTCGGTTTTTACGAGGTTCGAAAAATACGACAGTTTGCCTACGTCTCCGGCCCTCGGTAACTTGCTTTGAGCTTTCCACTATCGGATCAAGATTATGGGCTTAACTGACCCTTTTACAAAAGGAGTGAATTCTTCTTAGGTACACCCTAGCCTTTACAATAGTCTTGACTCCGGCTCTATCACGCCTAATCTCAGATTATTTTGACTCTAGTGACAATCTCACTTATACGGATTGTTTAGATAATGGTGCCAATCTCATCAACTCACGGGTTGTTTATGACTCCAGTGACAACTTCACCTAAATCTGGTTGTTTATGAATCCGGTGGCAACCTCACCTCACACTCAATGGTTATTCAATAAACAAGAGTGAACACTTACTCACAAATTCTCCTCACAAAGTAATTAATACAATTTTGGCTTAGGAGATTTGAGAATAATGCATTATAGATGCTCTAAGATTGGCTCAATATGATTTGAAAGTGTAATTGATGTGAAAATAGGCTAAGACACTTTAAGAGTTGATGAATATCAAATTAAGTTCATACCCCTTGTCTTAAATGACATCAAATAAGGCTCTATATATAAATATCCAAGAAAACTAGCCGTTCTTAACTTTCTGCCAAATGTTTGGTCGACCAAAATTAAATTTGGTCGACCAATAATATAGCTGTTGGAGTTTGACATATCAGTTCAGATTCAACGGTCATTTCTAGATACTGGTCTAAAAAGTGGTCGACCAACTTTGGTCGACCAAAATCACTGTTCTGATCATATTTCAGATTTTGACAGGATTTTGGCATTTTTTTAGATTTTAACAGTTTTTGGCGTTTTTCAAAAATTGACTTCTAAACTTGTTTTAAATACTTTAAAAACATTAGAAATCAATTTGAAAAGAATATTTTGGCTATTGTAAACTTGTTTTAGTTTCACAAAGATATTTAACAATAATTTAGAAAATATTCATCCTAAAACACATTCTTGTTTGCAAATAGAAAATTTTCTTTTAGCCTATTTCAAATAATCATGATTTCAAATATATTTGTAACTTATTTAAACTTAAGAAATCATGTTTTAAAGAATATTTTCTCATTCAAAGAGATCATCATATTCTATTTTCAAACTTCTATGATAAAATAACCATTTTAAGCTTAAGATAGTTTAAAAACTCTTTTGAAGAGTATGAGCCAATGCAAAGAGAATTTATGTGCAATGAACTAAATCAAATACAAGACTAAGTATAAATATACCCTATCTAGACACGATCTTGTATCTTGATTGTTTATCTTCAAGCTTGATTCTAATATGTCCATATGCATCCATTTTCAAGCTTGATTCCTTAATTAACTCTTATTTTGAAGATAACAAACATTTGATTTAGTACTAATGATTTACTTATTAAAAATAAATCCTCTAAGTGTAATCATCATAAAGCATAGAGGAGAAATTCAAAGTTATTAAAACATAATAGTGAAATAATTTCTTTTCCTCCATTTTCATCAAATTATATAGAGCATAAATTCATAGAAAAATGATAATGACGAATTTAACTCGAGCAAATCATAAATATGCTCCCCCTCAATATATGAATCATGATCAAAATATCAATAGTCAAAGTAAAAATATCAATCATATATGAGAGACATCAATTATGGATACCAATTATTTTTGAAAACAATTATCAATTATATTTAAAGAAATATAATAACCAAATTTGATGCTAATTAAAGATATGCCAAAAGATACCAATTGTATTTTGAAAAATTATACCAAGTTGATACCAATTAAAGTAATAACTCAAAGATAAAATGACTAACTTGATACCAATTGAAATAATTTAAATCAAAAACACATTCTTCTTCTCTTTTTGATTTCATTAAAAAGTTATATAAACATGAAGGATAAGATTGATACCAATTAACAAATGTAAAGTAAAAATATGAATAAGCAACTAATAACAAGTATCCATTCCAAACATGATATGTTATCCAAATTTAAATAACCATAAGAAATAGATGATCAGAAAAGATAAAACACAACAAAACATAGTTTGAAAGCTATTGAGAATCTTATATATGATATTCATAAAAAAAATTGTTCTCGTAAAAAAAAATAATGCGTAAAAATGCAAAATAATAAAGTTACAAAGTATAAACATTGAATTCAAGTAATACATCATTTTGAGTTCAAACACAATACCAATATAGATAAAATAATTCAGTTAATTATGCATGGTATTTGTCATGTAAAAACTATCAAGTATTTGCACAAATATAAGAGTTTTAAGCAATATGCATTGTGCAAGCAATTTGAATCATATATGAGCAATTTATAAATCAAATAAAATCATCCATACCATCCTTCCAAAAGCTCTTCATCTTCTTTGTGTTGAGGTTGGACTTAATCATCATATTTTGATTTGTCGTTAAGCTCCAATCATTCAAGCTTAAATACCAAACCTACAACAACATCATCTATGCTTTTCTTCTTGAAGGAGTTGTTAGTTTCATCAAATGTCACATGCATAGATATATCTACTACTTAGTTCTTTTGTTAAAAAACTCTTTTTATACATAAGTAGTAGTAAAGTAACTAGGAAAAGTTCCAATATTGGATTTTGAATCAAAAATTTCAAATTAAATATTTGAAAGAATAAAACAAACTTCAAAAACCTAATCAAATGATTGACAAGAATTAAGCATAATATATTTCTAGCAAGATATTTTTAAATATAGGCAAAAAATTATTACTGATATTACTTATGCCAATAAGTTTGCTTTTTGTATTATCTCTAAACATGAAATGTCTACCATCATTTCCTTGTGAAAGTTGAGAGCTTGGTGAAATTATTGGTCAAGTTCTTGAAGCACCCATTTTCTTGCTTGTTCCTATAAAAAAGATTCAAGTATAAATTTTCGGTACCCACATAACTTTGGGTCCTTGGGGGTTAGTCTTTAAACTCTTTGGTACCTAAACTAGTTTTCCATCAAAATGTGCATTTTTCTTTACAAAGAATGAAAAACTAGTCTATCCATCTTGATTGTAATAAGTGCAAGTGTGCTTTGTGTCACTTGTACTAGCTTTCACAAAATAATTCTTGAGGTATTTTTGTTTAATAGAAGATTTGTACCCAATATCTCCTTTATCAAACGCACAAATTTGTCCACCAAGCATTAAATCAAAATTTTTGTTTCCATTGGTGAACTTGTGGACAATGTTGATCAAGTCAAAAATATTGTCATTTAAGGAAGTGTTTTCTTTTGACAAAATATCACAATTACTACAAGGTAATTTTACTTCCTTTTCTTTGGTAAACTTTTCAACTATTTTTGACAAATTAATAATTTCTTTTTTAAGAGCATTGTTCTTGAAAATGAGTTTTTTATAGTTTTTGTGTAAATTATTGAAGTCACTCAACAAGTTTTCATATGATAAATCACAATCACTATCACTAAACTCACTACTAGTATCACTAATATCATGAAATTTACTTTTAGGTTCAAGTGAGCTTACCTTATTTTCTATTGCCATGAAGCACATGTTGTCTTCTTGATCTCCTTCATTACTTTCTTTCATCAAGATCTCATATGTCATGAGCGAACCCATGAGTTCTTCTAGAGAAATTTGGTGAGATCTCTAGCTTCTTGAATTGCCACCACTTTGCTTAGATACACTTTAGGAAGACTCCTAAGCACTTTATTCACCAAATCTATGTTAGAGAATGATTTTCCAAGAGTATTAAGAGAGTTAATAATAATAGTAAATCTAGTAAACATTTGAGCAATAGTTTCATCTTTATGCATCTTGAATAATTCATATTGGCGTGTAAGAATATTGATTTTCATCTTTTTCATAGAATTTGTGCCTTGATTCGAAACTTCAAGCATTTTCCATATTTCATGAGCATTTGTGGCTTTTTCAATATTATTAAATATATCTCCATCCATGCCACAAATCAAAATATACATAGCTCTACCATTTTTTGAAAATACAATTTTATCATTTATATCATATTTATCGATTTCTTTATCAACAAATTTATCATCAACCTTTTTCTTAAAAACAAATGGACCTTTAGTAATTATATGCCATAAATCAAAATCTAAAGCTTGTAGATATGTAAATATTCTATTTTTCCAATAATTATAATCGGTTCCATTAAAAAATGGTGGTCTAGTAGTTAAATACTCCTCATATGAAAAGTTTTGACAATTATTTGGGTTTGCCATCTCAAGATGGTAAAGTCTTTTAAAATTGAGCACCAAGCTCTCATACCAATTGTTAGCTATTGTTAGCCTAAGATTGAGAACCCAAGAGGGGGGTGAATTGGGTTTTAAAATATTTTAACAAACTTTTCAACTATTCAAAACTATAGACCACTATTTTAAAACTTTTTAACTAAATCAATAATAATGCCAAACATAAAGCAATAACAGCAAGTATATTAAGCATACTAAATATTAAACACTCAATTAAATAGCTTGCAATAAAGTAAAGAGTGTAGGGATAGAGAAAGTGCAAACTCGGTTTTACAAGGTTCGACAAACACGATGGTTTGCCTACGTTCCCGGCTCTCGGTAACTTGCTTTGAGCTTTCCACTATCGGATCAAGATTATGGGCTTGACCGACCCTTTTACAAATAGAGTGAATTCTTCTTGGGTACACCCTAGCCTTTATAATAGTCTTGACTTCGGCTCTATCACGCCTAACCTCGGATTGTTTTGACTCTGGTGACAACCTCACTTATACGGATTGTTTAGACAATGGTGCCAATCTCACCAACTCACGGGTTGTTTATGACTCCGGCGGCAACCTCACCTAAATCGGGTTGTTTATGAATCCGGTGGTAACCTCACCTCACACTCAATAGTTATTCAATAAATAAGAGTGAACACTTACTCACAAATTCTCCTCACAAAGTAATTAATACAATTTTGGCTTAGGAAATTTGAGAACAATGCACTATAGATGTTCTATTGGTCAGTATGATTTGAAAGTGTAATTGATGTGAAAATAGGCTAAGACACTTTAAGAGTAGATGAATATCAATTTAAGTTCATGCCCCTTGTCTTAAATGACATCAAATAAGGCTCTATATATAGATATCCAAGAAAACTAGCCGTTTATAGCCGTTATTAGCTTTCTGCCAAATGTTTGGTTGACCAAAATTAAATCTGATCAACCAAAAATATAGCCATTGCAGTTTGGCACATGAGTTCAGCTTCAACGGTCATTTCTGGCCACTGGTCTAAAAAGTGGTTGACCAACTTTGGTTGACCAAAATCACTATTCTGGTCATATTTTATATATTCTGACAGGATTTCTGCATTTTTTTAGATTTTAACAGCTTTTGGCATTTTTCAAAAATTGACTACTAAACTTGTTTTAAACACTTTAAAAACATTAGAAATCAATTTGAAAAGAATATTTTGGCTATTGCAAACTTGTTGTAGTTTCACAAAAATATTTAACAATAATTTAGAAAGTGTTCATCCTAAAACACATTCTTGTTTGCAAATAGAAAATCTTCTTTTAGCCTATTTCAAATAATCATGATTTCAAATATATTTGTAACTTATTTAAACTTAAAAAGTCATGTTTTAAAGAATATTTTCTCATTCAAAGAGATCATTATATTCTATTTTCAAACTTCTATGATAAAATAACTATTTTAAGCTTAAGATAGTTTAAAAACTCTTTTGAAGAGTATGAGCCAATGCAAAGAGAATTATGTGCAATAAACTAAATCAAATACAAGACTAAGTATGAATATACCCTATCTAGACACGATCTTGTATCTTGATTGTTCATCTTCAAGTTTCATTCTAATATGTCCATATGCATCCATTTTCAAGCTTGAGTCCTTGATTAACTTGAGGTAGAACTTTAATACCATTTCACTACACACTCAAGTTAAATCATTAGTACTAAATCAAATGTTTCTTATCTTCAAAATAAGAGTGAGTAAGATTGAAATCTTAATTTTCCAATATTTAGGATTTCAATGGATCCTGACCATGACTCTTAATTTTTCTTAGTTTATTTTTAATTCCAATTTCGTTACATTACAAAGTTTTTATTCTATTTGTGCTTAATACTTTGATTGAATTGATCATTCAATTAATTGATTAGAAATTTCTAAACTGAATTGGAAGAGGATGTTGAGAATATGTTCATGAATAGAACAACATAAATTATATGGGATAGGAATATACTCATAAGTTTATATAGTTTTAAAAGAAATCATAAAGTTTAATGAATCTTTTGCTTAATTTAATTTGCATAGGAATATAATAAATTATTAAGTGAAGATATTATTGCTAAATTTTGGAAGAGATTAGTAATATATATTACGATATTCTAATTGGCACTTAGTTAAATTAATTGAAATAGAAAGAAACAATAAAAAATTAAGAGGATTGAGAGAATGAAGGTGATTTAGGTTGTTTGGTATTGGTATTTTCCTAGATATTTTCTGGTCATTTATTTAATTTTGTATTATTATTATTATT
This sequence comes from Parasponia andersonii, assembly GCA_002914805.1. Classification (NCBI taxonomy): domain Eukaryota; kingdom Viridiplantae; phylum Streptophyta; class Magnoliopsida; order Rosales; family Cannabaceae; genus Trema; species Trema andersonii. The sequence continues at coordinate 35,924 of JXTB01000419.1, forward strand.
ATTATTATTATTTTCTTTATTTTTGAATTTTAATTAATTAGATAAAATTAGGGTTAATCTAGTTTCAGTACTTAGTAGGAAATTTTAATTATTTAATCTTTGTGGGATGATATGTTTACTTATTATTATATTATTTATTCGTGATATTGTGCACTTGTAATTATTTTCACAATAAGGTTTTGGCGCCGTTGCCGTGGATTGTTTTAATAGAATTTTCGTTTACTAATATTAATACCAAATAACCTTAATCCTTGGTCTAACCTTTTCTTTATTACAATTTAATTTTTTTATTTTTTTCTGATAGGGGAATAAAAGGTGGAGGATAATCAAAACAACCAACATGTAGTTAAAGATTTTGCAGTCCCAATATTATTTGACATAATCTCTGGGATCTGATGCCCTTTATTCCAAGCTAAAGACTTCACGATCAAGCCAACCATTATTCAGATGATCCAGACATCAATACAATTTTATGGCTTGCCAAGCGATGATCTGAATGCTCATATTGTAAATTTTCTGGAGATCTGTGACACATTCAAATATAACAGAGTCTCTAATGATGCTATTAGATTGAGTCTATTTCCGTTTTCATTGAGAGACAAAGCCAAAGATTGGCTTAATTCTTTACCAATGGGGAGTATTACAACATGGGATGTTCTGGCATAAAAGTTCTTGGCAAGGTTTTTCTCACCATCAAAGACTGCCAAGATGAGAGATGAGATTACCAAATTCTGCCAACATGATATGGAGTTTCTTTATGAAGCCTAGGAATGATTCAAAGAACTACTCCATAAGTGTCCTCATCATGGTATTCCTAGTTAGCTATAGATCTAGACATTCTATAATGGGTTGAATGGCCAGACAATGACCATTATTGATGTTGTAGCTAGTGGATAATTAATGGCCAAGACTCATGAAGTTGCACATGCACTGTTAGAAGAAATGGCAGCCAATAGTTACCAGTGGCCTACTGAGAGGTCAAACATAAAGAAAATTATTGGACTTCATGAAGTGGACCCTTTGGCGGTACTAATTGCTAAAGTAGTTGCTTTTTCTCATCAGTTTAGTCAGATGAATGTCAAAGCTATACACATTCCACCCGTGGCATGTGAATTTTGTGGAGGAGCTCATTCTAGTATAGAGTCTACTATGGGTAACCCGACACCATTCGAGCAAGTGCAGTATATATCACAAGCTCAACCTCAATTTAGAACACACAATAACCCAAACTCCAACACGTACAATCAAGGATGGCATAATTACTCGAACTTTTCATGGAAGAATAATCAGAATTTGATGCATCCACAATCCTATCAACGACCACCAGGGTTTGGCCGGCAAGTATAAACCAAGCCATCAGTTGATGAGGTTTTTATACAGTACATGACAAAAACTGATGCAGTACTCTAAAACCTCGTGTAATTGACTCAAGAATTGGTAAACTCAAACCATAACTTAGCTAGCTCACAGAGGAATTTAGAGATACAAATGAGGAAATTAGCTGAGGCGATCAATTCTCGCCCACATAAGAATTTATAAAGTACAACAAAGGTGAACCTTAAGGAGCACTGTAATGCAATAAGTCTAAAAAGTGGAGAGCAAGTGGAGCTACTGAGGCAACCAATTTTAACTAACCTACCATAATTTGCTCTATCACCACTTGTGGTCTCAAGTAGTCAGGAGCAGGCATAACCTCAAGGGCAATTTAAGACAAGATATGTTGAGCCAGAAAAGTCGAAATTAAACTTGTTCCCAGACAACCCCCCGCCATATTTTCCTCCTCTTCCATATCCTCAGTGATTTTATAAGCAGAAGTTGGACCAGTAGTTTTCAAAGTTTCTAGAAGCTTTCAAGAAACTCTACATAAATATACCCTTTGTAGACGCTCTAGCTCAATCACCTAAATATGTGAAGTTTTTAAAAGAAATTTTGTCCAACAAAAGACAATTAGAAGATTGTGAAATAGTTATACTTACTGAGGAGTCTAGTGCGATCCTACAGAGGAAAGTTTTACCAAAGCTAAAAGATCCTCGGAGCTTTAATATTCCATGCACGATTGGTTATTCATTCTTTGACAAAGCTCTATGTGATCTTAGTGCCAGCATTAATCTAATGCTACAGAGGAAACTTCTACCAAAGCTAAAAGATCCTGGGAACTTTAATATTCCATGGACCATTGGGAATTCATTCTTTGAAAAAGCTTTATGTGATCTTGGTGTCAGCATCAATTTAATGCCACTCTCGGTCTACAAAAAATTAGGTTTGGGGGATATAAAACCAACAGTTGTTTCTTTGCAGTTGGCGGACCGCTCTATAAAATATCCCAGAGGTATTGTTAAGGATTTGCATGTTAAGTCGACAAATTCATATTCCCAGTAGGCTTTTTAGTACTTGACATTGAAGAAGACCAAAAAATTCCTATTATTCTTAGTTAACCTTTTCTTACTACTGGGAGGACTCTTATAGGCATATAGAAAGGTCAATTGACAATGTGAGTCCAAGATGAAGAAGTCGTCTTTAATGTCTTTCAAGCAACAAAATACCCACATGTATCGACCTTTTTGCTTTAAGGTTGATATTTTGGAGAAAAATACAGTTGAAATAGTGAAAACAGAGCATCCAAAAGAGCCTCGTATAGCTTTGAGTGTCCATGCCAAATCTAGTAAAGGGAAAAAAAGCAATAATCATTAATCATGCAATCAATTCAAAGCTCTATCATACTATTATTGGAGGAAGCCGAAATTTGAAAAACTTGGGAAAGATCTTTCTAGACCATCTCCATCTGCCTACAAACCTCCTTGAAAGATCCTTGATAAGAACAAGAGTCTGGCTGATGACTATAAATAAGTACCTCTTGGGAGGCAACCCATGTTTTAATTATTTTCTGTTTTATTTTAGTTTGTTTTATTTCTTGTGTTTATTAAGATTATTGTATTTGGTTTTTTTTGTACCTCAAGTTCTTGCACAAATTTGGGGGTAGACATTATGGATTTCATCAACTCAATTAAAAGTCTCCACATGGGTGCAAAAATCTGAGGGAGTTTTCTTTTACCTTCTCTTTTATTTTTAACATTGGAGATAATGTTAATTTTAAGTTTGGGGATAGGGAGTTAAATTTTTTAAAAACAAAAAAAAATTGAAAAATTAAACGAAAAAGAGTTTAGTTTAGTTTTTTAGTTAGATTTGTTTTTATGGCCTAGTTTGATTGTCGAACACTAATGATGAAACTGTGATTTAACTAAATAAGATTCTTGGAAGAATGATGAACATTATTTTTATCTGTGTGCTTGATTCTGTGTTAGTTTGGTTTTGTTTATGATTCCTTGATGATTTTGAACACCTAAATAGTTATATTTAATTATTTTGCTTATTTAGAGAAAGTTTATGTAGATTAAGTGCATATTTAAAATGTCATTAATAAACTCTAGAACATGTTTGATTATCACTGGATGTGAAATTCTAGATTATATTGTATTAGATATATGATTTAGGCTATTTTTGGATCGTTTGAACCTTTCAAGCCTACCTTTGACACTTATATCCTTAGTATACCCTTTTGACTCTATATTGTCCTTTTATTTGATACCCATATTTTTAGCCTAGCTTTTAAAAAGTTTCCAATATTTTACTTTATACCTAATAGCACATGCGATCTTTGTTGATTATATTTTAAGTTGTGTGATAATTTGGGAGAAAGGTTGGTGTTGAGAAAAATCTTGTGAAGGCATGTGAAAAAAAAGAAGAGAAAAAGGTACTATACCCTTGTTTAATAAAAGAAAAAATGTGGTGAAAAATAAATAACAATAACGATTAAAAAATTATAAGCTTGGGGGTATAGTATTTCAATGAAAAATAAAACAAAAAAAAAAGGTGAAATGAAAGAAGAAAGTAGAGGACAAGTTTGGGGAAATTATATCAATAAAGTGTTGAGTTAAGTAGTATTAAGATGCGAGAATTATATATACTTAGGGTAATTTGAGCCACAAATATGTCTATTATCCTATCTATTACCTTAGCCATACATTACAAGCTTAGTAAAGTTCTAATGATTTTTGGTGCAATATTAGTCTGCATTAGTGGAAAGTGATATGAAAAATAAGCCTATGAAGTTTATATATTTCTATGTAGAGATTTAATCATAACTTATTTGTTCGCATAAACTAATCCGAGCTACAAGTGATTAAGTGTAATTGTTTGTTCATGCACTTAAAAAATCTGTAGTAGAATCAGGTTGGCATTTGAATTAAAATTCTAGATTTTTACAGTATTCAGAATTTTTCCTTGGACTTTATAATTTATGAAATCTTTGGGGCAAATTTTGAGAGTCCAACTGGGTTATGGTAAGGTGTTTAGAATTTTTGTCTAGGTTTTTGTTTTTCTTTCTCTTGCTCGAGGACTAGCAGAAGTTAAGTTTGGAGGTATTTGATGTGCTCATATTTATATAATTTTTTTGTATACCTTTTCCATCTTAATTTGTGCTTAATTGTTATTTTTCTAAAAGTCTATATCTTAATTTTCAGTATTTTATTAAATGAACATACTATGAAATATTGATGAAAACGAAAGCTAAGGGCCTGTTTAGCATTGTTTTTTGTTTTCTGTTTTCAAAGTTGTGTTTTCAGAAATAAGAACAAAAACTATTTTATAATGTTTTCAGATTACAATGGGTGTTTGGCAAATATTTTTTAAAAACAATTTTTAGGAAAAACATTATATGAATATAAAAACTTATATTTGTATTATAAAAAAAATAGTAAAGAGAAAAAGTCAAGAGAAAGTGACCAGAGATAAATTCAAATAAGAAATAAGGAGAGAGAAAGTGATAAGAATGCATGGAAATAAAAAATAAAAATAAAAAAAAATTATAAAAAACAAAGTAGTAATAAAGAATGAGGAGAGATAATGTGATTAAAAAAATGAAGGGATAGAAAATGATGAGAGAAAAAGTGATGAAATAAAATGAGGAGAGAGAAAGTGATAAGAGAGAAAATAAAGATAGAGAATGAAGAGAGAGAAAGTGATGAGAGAGAGTGAGGAGAGAGAGAGTGGTTAGAGAAGGTGATGAGAGAGAAAGTTACAATAAAATGTATATATAAAAGTCATATGAAAGAATTTTTATTTTTTTTTTTCAGAAAAAGAAAAAATTAAGTAAACACCTTGAAAACAACATTTTGTTGTTCTCTGAATTTTCTGTTTTCTTTAAATCTGTTTTTTAAAAACTGTTCTCAGGAAACAATGCTAAACACCCTTACGTGTTCTCAGAAAATAGTTTTCTATTTTTAAAAACAAAAAACTGTTTTTTAGTTATGATGCCAAACAGCTCTTAAAAGTGGCGTTTTTCTAAAACTGATAGAGAGAAGATACGAGAGCCAACCCAAATTTACTTGTAAAGACAAGGCCCAATTAATTTAAATTATGTATTAAAGTTCTCATTCTTATTGGGCTTTGACTAATGAAAGCCCAACTAAATGCTTTACCTAAACTTTGATCTAAAAGATAAATACAAGTGAAAAGATAAAGGAAACTTGTTGGGTTTTAGTCGGTGCAATATACTTTTCTCGAAGGTTCACGTTAGAATATAGATTCATATCATGGACATAAAAGCAAGGAAGCAAAAACATATTAGGGGGGACTAGGAGCTCCAGGGCCGAAACAAGAGAAGAAAAAAAGAGGAGCAATGACAATGAGCAGAGAGATATTAAAATAAAGAGAGTAATTGGAAGCTAAATTGGAAGAGTAGACTTGTAACTGTTCTCAATCATTCATAATTCTGTTAAACTCTTGTTTGTTTAATTTTTATTTTCAGTTTTAATTATGTCGCAAATTTTTATTTTTAATTTTATTTATTTAGTTATAAACTAAATTTTTGTTTTTAGGATTTTAATGGATCTTGACCATGATTCTTAATTTTTCTTAGTTTATTTTTAATTCTAATTTCGTTACATTTCAAAGTGTTTATCCTATTTGTACTTAATGCTTTGACTGAATTTATTACTTAATTAATTGATTAGAAATTTCTAAACTGAATTAGAAGAGGATATTTAGAATATGTCCATGAATAAAATAACATAAATTATATGAGATAGGAATATACTCATAAATTTATGCAATTTTAAAAGAAATCATAAAGCTTAATGAATCATAAAGCTTAATTTAGTTTGCTAAGAATTAGTAATTTATTAAGTGAAAATATTATTGCTAAGTCTTGGACGAGATTAGTAATATGTATTAGGATATTCTAATTGGCACTTGGGTAAATTAATTTGAATAGGAAGGAACAATAGAAAATTAAGAGGATTGGGAAGGTGAAGTTGGTGTCTTAGATTGTTTTGCATTGGTATTTTCTCTAGATATTCTTCGGTGATTTATTTAATTTAGTATTAAATTTTTATTTTTATGTTCTTTATTTTTGAATTTTAATTGGTTAGATAAAATTAGGGTTAATCCAATTTCAATACTTAGTAAGAAATTTTAACTATTCAATCTCCGTGGGACGATATCTTTACTTATCATTATATTACTTATTCACGATATTGTGCACTTGTAATTATTTTCACAATAATAACTTAAAGGTAAATATGTATTAGAGGGGTATTAGAGGAATTTTACCTATCCAACTATGGCGTTATATAAAGATTTTACATGTGATATAGAATATGCTAAATGGATCGGTTAATCAAGACTAGTTCATTAAATCTCTATAAAATGCATGACATTCAATTTAAGAGTACAATATTAGGCCTTTAGTGGAGTGTCCCATTTACTAATAATATTTATATAAATATCATATAAGAGTTATTATGTATTTATTATACTATTGGAGTTTAGATTATTTGGATCTATTAGATCCCTTGTCTAGCTCAACAAAGCTCATTAATTAGTTGGTGATATTTGTGAAATTAGTTTCATGAAACTGCATAAAATAGTGATTCTACATAAAAGTTAGTATTTTATAGATAAGGTACCTGAATTGGACATATTTATAAGAATACACCCAAAGCCCAAATTAGAGAACAAGCCCAATCTTAGTTGGTTTGGGATTAGCAGTTTTAGGCCCCATATATATTAGATACATGAGAGAAAAAACAGTACAGTAACACTTATAGTGCCATGCGCATAAGGCAGAGAGAGAAAGTTACACACATAGCTTAATAAAAAAGTGAGAGAGAAAAAGTTTCCTATAACCTCACAGTCTCATCTCACATCTTAGTATTCCAAAAGATCAAGGAGGTGCTCTTGATCAGTCTCCAACGAAGGATCAACTTGGTGTCTACTCACCTCATCAACTAAGAGTTAGAGTATAGACAAGAAGATCTAGGGTTAGAGACTAGATCACTATCTACAAAGAGATCAAGAAGGAGCATGCTACAAAAGGTAAACCCTAATCTCATTTCTACAGTATATGTATCTAAATTTAATTTATAATATCTATGATCCTATATATGATATATGCATGTTCTATGGTTATAAAAATTATTTTCATGTAAAAATTATAATACCTAAATCCCCTTACTTTTCTGAAGTGTTCACAATGTGATCATGTATTTTCTTATAGTTTGCATGCATGTATGATTTTTTCTGGTCAAATTAATCATCAAAAGCATCAGATTTCATTCACAACCATATCCCCTTCTGAATTACTAATGATTCATTATTCTCCACCGATAAACAACCCTTATACCAGATATCAAAATAAGTAAGGACATTGCCTAGATTATCTCTAAGGACACCACTAAGACCCACATAATCTTTACTCGGTCTCACAGCTACATCAGTGTTCATCTTTACCTAGATTCCAATGTCTTCGAGAAGGAGTAGCATACATACGCTCGTCAACTCTTAACTATTCTTTGATAATCAAAGAAAGTTTGAGTTGCTGATTCAAGAACAAGGAAACGATCTCTATAATTTTGCCTATGCAAAACCCAGCTACGCTCAAACCAAATACTCCAAAGAATGACAACAAAACGCTCAAAATTGGCCTTGTCCAAACTCCAAAAAAAATCCCTAAAAACATGTCTCGAGTTTGACAGGCAACTAAGGATTTAATTACTTCCCAAAAGTTTGCTAGCTTCTACACATTCTTACTATACGGATAATTAAACAAAGCATGAGATAAATTCTCATAGGGGTCAAGCATCATGCATAATTCAAATAAATATCCACCTTCTATCAGATTAGATGATTACAACTAGGTAGTGCATGGTGAAAAACCCTCCAAATGAAAATACGAATCTTAGGGGCTACAAGTAGATTCCATAACATTCTCTACCATTCGAACATGATAGATGAGCTCGATCCTACCTAGTGGATCCATTAATTTAGAACAAAGTGATATTCACTTTTCATAGAATAAGATCCAGAAGAAGGGAAATGCCAAATAAGACTATCTTCTCTTTACGAAATGCTCAAAAAAATAGAGAAAATAACTTTTCTATCAATAGGAAGGAAAATTCGATTAATCTTGGACACGTCTCAGCTACCCGACATAGTGAACAACTCATGAACACGATTAACTTCACAAGAGTATGTAGAAATAGGTCTAAAAGTTGTTAGGCAAGGGAGCCAAGGGTTTTCATAAATCTGCACCATAGAGCCTGACCTAATTCTCCATCAAACACCTCTATTAACCATCTTTCGACCCCATAAAATGCTCTTCCATAAATACGATAAGTCCCTTTTCTCTTGAGCTGAAAGAAAAGATTTATCAGGGAAATATTTATCCTTTAGAATCCTTGTTGCTAATGACAGAGGATCATTTAACAACTGCCAAGCTTATTTACTAACCAACGCTTGATTAAAAAGTTAGAAATCTCGGAAACCTAGGCCTCCAAAATTTTTTTGTGAACCCTAATCCCATTTGACCCATGCAACTTTCTTCTCCCTATAGACACTACTCCACCTAAAGCATAAAATAATAGACTTCAACTCGTTACAAAGAGCAATTGGCACCTTGAAAGTACTCATTAAATAATTAGGAATTTCCTGAAGAATAACTTTCACTAAAATCTCTTTTCCACTAATTGAGAACAAATCTTGCTTCCAATATTGGACACTTTTCCACACCTTCTCATTAATTGAAGCAAAAGTTTTCTTCTTATTCTTACGCACCACTGAGGGAAGACCTAGGTAAGAATCATGAGACTTCATACCAACTAATCTAAGCTTGCATTGAGGATTTATTTTAACATTATCTACCATATCAGGACTGAAAGTAATGGCAGATTTTTCAAAATTAATCTTTGACCTGATGCTCATTTATAACAAGAGAAAATATTCATCAACTCTAAATAATCTTCTCAGTAAGCTCTTGGAAAAATAATCGAGTCATCAGCGAAGAATAAATGACTTGCTTTTGACCCCGATCTTGAACATTTAAATCCCATCAACCTAGATTTGCATTCCGCTCTTTGAAGAAGTGAAGACAAAGCCTCAACACATAAGAGAAATAGATATTGTAATAATGAGCATCCTTGTCGTAGATCCCTCGAGGGAATAAAATGACCCTTTACCCTACCATCGACACAAAAAGAAAACTCAGCAATGGAAATACAATTATAGACCAACAAGGTCCATTTTAAAGGGAATCTTATCTTTTCCATCACCTTTAAAATAAAATTTTATTCCACTCTATCATACGCCTTGCTCATATCCAACTTAAGTGTCATAAAACCTTTCGTCCCATTGTTCTTCCTTGACAACGAATGGAGTAGTTTAAAGGAAACTACTATATTATTAGTTATTAACTGACCAGGGACAAAAGCACTCTGATAGTCAGAAATAAGACTGAATAATACAAGCTTCAAATGGTTTACAATAGTCTTAGAAATAAGTTTATACACTACATTATAAAGGCTAATGGGTCTATATTCTGCCACAGTTTCAAGACTAGACTTCTTTGGGATTATCACAATATTAGTCTGATTAATATTAGTCTGATTGACAATTTTGACATAGTTACCATCATTCAACACTCCAAGACATGCTTTAATAATCTTTGGACCTATGATATCCCATTATTTTTGAAAGAATAGAGAATGAAACCAATCCAGTTTAGGAGCCTTATTTGGACCCATAGCAAAGAAGGCTTTAGTGACTTCCTCAAGAGTGAAGAGTTTGGAGATTACCTCAAGGTCTTCTCTCAGAAAGACAATTTGAGATACATTCAGATCCCCTTACCATGTGCTCGTCAATAGGCTGCGAACTCCAAAAAATTAAGCCAAGATAATCTTTAATTATACCAACTATCTCCATTCTCACCAAGATCCCCAAGATTATTTCAACGGTTGTGAATAGTATTTCTCCTCTTCCTTCTAAAATCCTTGGCATGAAAATACTTAGTATTTCTGTCTCTCGAAATAATCCAATCAGCCCTAGAGCATTGTTTCCAACATTGTTCTTTACGATATAGTAAAACCCCTATTTCCTTCTCCAACTGTCAAATCTTCTTCATAACACCAACCTCCTAAGAATGATCATATGAGAAAGCTAGTTGTCTCTACTTGGAACCTAATAACTTCTGCCAATAGACAAAACGTTTGGAACTTCAGAGTTTTAGCGAAGCACCACAAAACTGAAGATGAGTAGCAATTCCCGAGAGAGACTTTCTTTGATCGTTAACCACACTATTTTGCCAACTTTGCTTTACCACATCATTAAAGTCAGTTTCTTTGATCCAAAAAGGTTCGAGATGAAAGGGTTTTCCCCCGTTACCATATGACAATGTTTGCTTGGAAATAGAAAGAACTACAGGTTTGTGATTTGACACAAAGTAATCTAGGTGTTTAACCGAGGCATTTGGAAATAGTGTTTGCCATTCATCATTACAAAAATAGCTATCCAACGGCTCCTGTGCATTTGCCAATCCATCCCTTATATTTTTTCAAGTAAGCTTTGGACTCACAAATCCTAAGTCAGAGAGCTTACAATTAGCTAGAGCACACTGAAAGTTCACCATCTTAGAAATACCTTTCTCAAAACCTCTAACCTTCTCAGACAACAGACCTAGGGGATAGAGAAAAGACCGTTTAGTCTTCTAATAAATCCCACAAAAATTTCCTCTTGGATTGACTTAGATGCACATAGAAGCCAGTAAACCTCTAATGAATCTGTCTTCTAATAAATCCCACAAAACTTTCCTCTTGGATTGACTTAGATGCACATAGAAGCCAGTAAACCTCTAATGAACCTTCTCCTCAGTCACAATTGACGCATCAATATGCCCACTAGAAAAACAGTGAATAGCGACATTCCATCTATCCTTCCATAACAACATGAACATAGAATTATATTCTAAAATCTTAGTTGCTTGTAACTGTTTCTTCGAGTCTACACCATAGACTGCCATCTCCTCCTCCACCTCACATGCTTCATCTCCATGATAGTTACGTTCCCGTGAAGAACTCGAGATGGATAGTTCTGGCGCCTGCTTCTTCTTTTCACCAGAAACATTACTGCCTTCTACCTTGGAACTAGGCCTTTTATTCTCATACTCATTTCGATTCCTTATCACATGAGTAGAGGTCCTCAGCCAATACCCATAGCGGAACTGTGTAGCTTTATCTTCTCTGCCCACCAAGTCATCATATTTAGAAAATTCTCTGGCTTTGTGTCCAATGATTCCACAAAAATAACAAAAGTCAGGGAGATGTTCATACCGTAATAAAATAGAAACTTCTTTGCCCAGATCCTCCATCAAGCATCGGATTCCCCTAGAGAGTGGAACTGTCACATCGATGCGAACCCTAACCAACCTCGAAGTCCTCCAAAACACCTAAAAGATTACCCCAAAACCGAGCATAATCATCCGCCATACATGCCACTAGAATGTTTATAATCAAAATCTAGAAGGATACCAAATTAAAATTGAAACTGCTCAGTTCCCCTAGCCCTCTAGGTTTGATTAACGAAGTCAATTGATTTTCAAACAACCATGGCCTACCCATAAACACCCGTCGTCTGTCATCCGATTGTGTGAAGCTAAAAAGGAAAACATTCTCAGTACTTATCTTCTCAACAGTGAAAGGATTCAGAATACGCCAAACCAGATTCTAAACCCTTCGTAGACCTTCTAGGTTAACAATTCGATTGCCCAAAACCTTCCCCACCAATCAAAGATCCATCCGATCTCTACCACTTATGTAAACCTCACAATTCATACGTACGACAGGCCCATCATCCTCGTCCAAAGTCAATTTTGCACACAGTCTCAAAACTTCATTGAGATCCATCTTCAAACAATCTCCACAAACTCGATCACTCGTCGACTCAATCCAATAGGTATAAAGTGAAATGAAATCAAGCGAAACTAATCAGCATAAGAGAAAAAACGTCCCCAGTGAGACAGAACCGATCACCAGAGTGGTGATGTTAGGATTCCCAAGTTATGTTCTTTTCAGAGAGAAAAGAAGTATAAGGGTCCGTCATATGATAAATTTACTTATAAATTTTAATTTTATAACTAAATAATACAATTAGAGAGAAGAAACATCTAATGTCGGATCTTTAGGTACGACTTTGCATGTAATAAATTTTGTGACTGAATCCTATTAGTCACAAAAATATTACATTTAGTGACACTCAAACGCTTGCTGTAGTGAAATGCTTTAAATTTTAACTTTGTACTTCATAAGTATTGGATTTCATCTGAGTTGCGAATTATTCAATTATAATTTTATATATATCAAGACACCGTTTAAGGTACATATTTTAATGCTTAATTTAAAATTTAAAACTAATTAAAATTAATAGTTAAAAGAAAAAAATATGAATAATTTTTTTAAAAAAAACAAAAATTTATAAATTAAATATTATTTATAAATATATTTATCAATAAATTTGAATTTCTATTAATATATATATATATATTTAAACTTTAAAAAGTATATGGTAAATATATTAGTCAAAAAATAATGTTCGATCTAGAGAGAATATATAATTATAACAAGTTTTAAATTTAAAGATTCTTGATAATAATCAAAACATAATATATAATCAAAACATAATATATGAACCGAATAAATAGTCCAAATATAAACTATAAAATATAATTATTTCATATATATATATATATATTATGTTAATTATGACCTGTCCGTAGTCATACAGACAAATCGGACCGTTCATCCAATGTTATGTATGACTTTGCAACCAAGACACCGTCCCTACTCTGCCAAAACGCATACTGCCGAATTTGCAACCTGGGCCTACATACGGTGATCATGTGCATTGTGTACGAATATAGCTAGCGAATGCTCTAATTCCCAAAAGAATGGATTAGAGCGTGAAAGGCAGGATAAATGATGATGTTTTCCACCTATATAAAATTAAATAAGTAATGATCAATTGCCAGCTACGTCGACCAAACGACAAGAAGCACCTCCCATTTGTAGACTTAACAATAATATTAGACAAAAGAGTGGCCTCCATTGAGAGCATCCAACAAAAAGCATTTGCCTTCATCAATTACCAACTCCTTATCAAAACAAACACTTCCTTATACACCAATTCACATAGCGTTTGTATGGTAATGATTAAGTTCAATAACTAATTATAATATGAAACTAATAGATAATAACATATTATATATTGCAAGCCACATACTTTAATGTTTCCCACAATTTATAAGATAGGTCTAAAAGAATTAGTTAACTAATTAATGTAATATCTGAGAAGGCAGTCATATGAGGTGGAAACTTCAAATCCAATAATTGCGGTTCCAAGAACACTTGTCACATGTTTGTAGGGGGAATATTGGAAAATAAATACGGTTAAGCCTCCTCTTATGAGTTAAGCTTTTGAGGAAACTTATTATATTATGTATATATACATATATATTATAATAAAGCGCGTCCATACCCGTACATATATACATTCAGATCCTCATTTGTAAAATTTGTAGTATATGCACGTGAGAGAGAAGGTAGAGACAAAAAGAAACAAACGCATCTTCACTATAATAGTATTGTATTGATCGTTTTGCTAAGCATATTAAAATCACGAACAAAGGCAAATAACTCAGAAAAAAAAAAGGCATTTTTCGATCACCAACTTGCTAATAGAGATTTATGACATTTAGCTAAAGTCCCCATTCCTCTCTCTGTCTCTCCTTCTCCAATATATACATGTAGTTTTATTATTATATATTTTTATTACTATATATTGGCTTGGTAACTATATATAAATATATATATCTTATATATATAAAGAATTGTACTTGTCTAGTAGTCTTACAAGTTATTTTGCTTCAAATTTCTGATTTAGGATATCTGTAGATTAAATGTCGGTGGTGGGGGTAGGTCTTTGCATCTTCTTGTTGCTGTCTTATGGCAACGACGCAGCTGCGGCTCGTCAGGTTGAAGAGAGGATCCGCAGGAATCTCTTGGCAAATGGCCTTGGTCTAACACCTGCCATGGGGTAATCCTTTCCATTTTTCATCCTCTATATTGATTAATGTAAATCATATATATTTATATATATAATGATAGCTTCTGCTTGATTATATGTCATTGATTCCCATGTGTAAAACGGTGAAAATAGAGTGACATTATGTACATATATATAATATTTGTGTGATTTTGTAGATTAATTTCCCAGAAACACTTTATCACATAAATATTTGAATCATATTTCACCTGCACGATACTTTCCTCCTATATATATTTAAGAAAGAGATTTTCCTTTGGGTTAGGTTTTTCATCAAGACTGGGATGGTTTCTTAATCCAACAAAAAGTCAAATAATTAGTTGGAAATACGGTAATCATTAAATTGATACCATTAGGTTATAAATTGTCCTTCTGTGAATAATTAAACCGAAATCCATAAAAGGAATTATAAAGTACATAGAAAGCTGACCTAAAAAGAAAATAAAGATACATTTGAGTACATTTACATGTGGTAAATGGTTGTCCCTCTGTGCATTTATCCGCATATGTTAGCTAGGATTTATTATGTTGAATTTAAATATATATATATATATATGCAGTAAGATTGATATATATATATGTATATGTATATTGATATATATATATATATATGTATATGTATACCATGATCATTTTAATTACTCATGTGATCAGATGGAATAGTTGGAATCATTTCGGATGTAGCATTGAAGAAAAATTGATTAGGGAAACAGGTACCTTTTAGTCTACATTTTTTCACAAAATTAAAAGATTGTTTTCTGGAACATTTATTTATTTATTTTTGTACTAGTGACGACATTGGTATTGATGGGCCGGAGAGTTTGAATATATATAAATTGGATATTCACACTAAATTTTAGTTAGGAAAAATAAATCAAACTTTTATTAAATAAGTCATAAGTAGTTTGACTATTTGAATAGAAACTAAGAAATATGCTGCAGATCGATTATTAACTTTCAATGCTACCTAATGTATAACTATAGTACTGTTCGTTTATGACAGCGGATGCAATGGTGTCAAGTGGACTTGCTGCTTTAGGATATCAATACATAAATTTAGGTACACATATTTGCTAGATAATATTTATGATTTTACGGCCTACTTAATTATTAATTATAATTACTTAATTTCGGTCTACATAATTTAGAGCCTATTATATACACGTATTTATAAATAATAATCAACTATCTCTTAAATAACATCATTTATACAGATGATTGCTGGGCTGAACTTAACAGAGACTCAAAGGTTCGTACTTTATTAACTTATTTAGTATCGATCCAATTTGATTCCTTTAAAAATGATTCCTACTTTCCCGGTAAAATAGACATGTTATTACCGCGAATTAATTACTATAGCCACCTGAAATTCTTAAAAAATATATATATACAAGGACAAGTTCTGGTCAAGTGGCATAATTAGGAAACATAAAATTAAAGAAGGCCCAATCAGGTAATTTTATGTTATAAATGATACTACCAAATTTTGGGCACCAGCCTTTTGTAGATGACAATTAAATTGTAAGATAATCTTCAATGCATTCATTCCGAAAGGATGTGTTAATTTTAAATTTAGTATGACATGTAAAATTTTACACATTTTTTGAATTTTGTTCCACTGCTAAAGCTGTGTTTTTTTGTATTTAGATAATAATTTATTTTTAAAAAAAAATAAAAAACAAAATAGCACATACTTATATGAATAAGTATGCAAATTTGCCAAAAACATTTGCTCCATACACCAACCAGCATTTTTTTGTGTTGAGCAAGCGCAGGGCTTAATACCATTTTGTGTTGTGCCTTGCCTAACGCAGTTTTTTTTGGAAAAAATTTGATTTTATATACTTTTTTTTAAAAAAAAAAAAAGAAAAGAAAAGTACGGCTCCACAGTAACTTTCTTTTTAAAATTCTGGATTTTATTCAAAAATACTACTTTTTACTAGCTTATTTAGAAAAATACTATTTTAACTAGCTGACAAGATACCTGAGGTAACTAGCTAGATTGCTTCTTCAAAACATGAATTTGTCAAAAATACCTTAGGTAAACAATTTGCAATTTTCTAATAAATTTGGTCCTCCAAAATTTTGAATTTTATCATTCTAAACATTTTCTTTAATGGATGGCTAAACTTATTTGATATCTTTAGAATATGTACTTTTATTTATATTTTATTTATAGATAGAGTTGTCAAAAGAGCTAGGCCGACGGATTGACATAACAGCACCATACGGCACAACATGGCACGCTAGTAGGCACGTCATGGCATCACCCATAGGCATGATATGGTATGCTAGTATATTACACGTATATTATTTTACACTATTTTTTAATATATAAGTGCCAACTTAATTAGGAGTCAATCTATAATCAATTAAGGTTTAAATATTTTACAAATTTTTTTTTATTCTTCTTTTGTGTTAAAAAGATTTATTTTTAATTTATTATGCTAATTTTTGTTTTTTTGTATACACATAAATGATTTAGAAATTTTTTTAAAAAATAATACTAAAATTAATTAAATTTTACCAATTAAATGCGCAAATTTAGCCCAAATAGAATGGCATGTTTAGACACTTTAGCTGACACGGTACGGTACGATACACGACAGATTTAAATATGGGCTAATGGGCCATTACCTAGCTGATAATTTTGAATTTTGGGCATGGTACACGGTATAATACGACTAAGAAGTGAGTATAATATAGTACAAAAGTGCGTTTGTGCTTAACTCAGACCAATGTACTAAATAAATATTCACACTAAATGTTTAAGACAATAATTTTTTTATAATTCCTTTAAAGCCCACCGAATATGTGAATTAATAATTGACTAAATACAAAAAGAAATAACATATAAACACTTATAATATTAATGGGTTTTTTTTCTAGATAACTTTTACTTTCTTAATTCTGTTCTTTTCAACACATATCTAAAGTTATTTGCTTACTATTTCTACGTAAATTAAACTCAATTATAGTTCTAATTTTTAGAATGCATATAATACATTCGTCGTGTGATTTGGAATCTATTTCTAATGATTTGGATTTTAGAAGTAAAATTAATGACTATTGATAGACATTATATTCAATATACATGAAATAATATATTTTATATGGTATTAAAAATTACATTTATCACATGTATATCTACTTTTTAATTTTTTGCTTTTAGAATTTTATTTATATGCAAATAATATATATGAACTTCTATATATATATATATATGTTAACTTTTAGATTTTTTTTTTCATATACACATTAATTTTAATTGTATCTAATTATTATTATTATAAGTCATACACCTTAGGGAAAAAAAATATAAGCATTAAGTTCATACTACTTTTTTAAATTAATAAAGTATTAATTTATCGATAAATAAATAACCTCGACGAAATAATAATTTTGGCTATTAATTTAATAAGATTTTACAAGGCATACAATACGAGGCTAGAACCCACAACTGATAAAAATATTTTAGCTTTCAAAATTTGATAAAAACATTGTCGCCTACATACATCATTACATATATACATTATTAGTCTTATAAGTCATACAATACGAGGCTGTGACCCACAATTGTCCCGCGAGTGACGAGTCTCCCTCGAGTAACAAGAGGCTTCGAAAATATTAGTCTTTTTCTGAATTATATGAAGCCAGTAAGCAAACAAGGAATCCCTAGATATTATAAACCGAATATCTGGGAAAAAGCATAATATTTGATGGAAGAACAATGGATACTNATAGTTTATCAAGTTGAGAAAATACAAGGAAGTTGCAGTGGACGTTATGCACTTTTTATACAACCCCTTAGAGGAAGTTTGGTCCCTAAGGGGATTTGGTGTTGCTCATACTTTACAAGATTTAATTTTTAGTGCTCAAATAATTGCTAGTAATATGTCTAGACTCTAGTTGATTATATTCGAAATTTTACGAAATTTTCATTCATTTTATTTACTCAAAGTGGTTATATGTTCTACGTTGTTATATGATTAATCAAACTTGCTGAAAATTATCCGTGGAGCACAGGGAAACTTGGTTCCAAAGTCTTCAACATTTCCTTCAGGAATCAAGGCCTTAGCAGATTATGTCCACGGCAGAGGGTTAAAGCTAGGAATTTACTCTGACGCTGGGTACGTAATATATTTCTATCAATAATAGATGTAGCTAATTAACACATCTTAGCTAGGAAAATTGAATTCAAAGTATTACACTGGGGGGGTTTCCTTTACAGAATTATATTATCAATAAAGAACATTATGGAACATCAAATTAGTATTTATGTAGTATTAAAGTGAATAGTTCGAAATTAAACAATACACAAGTGTGATAAATTAAAATGTAATTAAATTTAACTGTCAAAAATGTACACTGTCAATAAAGTATATTATTCTTCCCTAAACCATAGTCCTTTTATTTATAACCAAGTTCGAAATTTGTTATAAATTTTCTTCACTACCAAGCAGAGCTCATTTATTGATATGGTGTTTTATGCAGGACTCAAACATGTAGCAAAACTATGCCTGGTTCACTGGGCCACGAGGAGCAGGATGCGAAAACTTTTGCTTCTTGGGTATGCATAGTTCAGATTATTATACAGTTCTATTTATTTATTTTTCTAGTACGTTCTTTCAATTAACTAATTGTAAAACATATGTAATCCATCGTTTTTAAGATATAGGGAGTTGACTACTTGAAGTATGACAACTGTTACAATACTGGTACTAGTCCAAAAGAAAGGTATGTATTGCATAGTTTATAAGTTATGTTATGGATTTGCACAAACAAAATAAAATAAAATAAAATAAAAATATAAAATTGTACCGTCTAAACTTTTAATATGAATGATTTTAATCAAATATTTATGAACTTAACAGTGGTTCAAACTAGAATTGATGATTAAAAAGGATAAGCATTACCAATCAAACTGTAGAATTAATTAACTCCTTGTTTAGAATACTAACTTAATATTTCTTTTTATTTAAGAAATATTACGTTATTTTGTTTTTTTATTGTTTTTATAAGTTTGTGATAATCAGCAGTTTAATTCGACCGTATCTATATGTATATTTGCCGAAATAAATCTAGGTACCCTGTGATGAGTCAAGCTTTGTTGAACTCTGGAAGGCCCATCTATTATTCTTTATGTGAATGGTGAGTTCAATTTCCTTTGAGATTGAATTTTTCATTAAGTACATTATTATATTTTTTTTATATATGTTACTATAATTGTTTAACTATTACAACTTGCAAGGTTGTATTATATTCATTTTTATGGTCACATTGTTATTTAAAAGGGGACAAGACGACCCAGCCACTTGGGCTCCGAAAATTGGCAATAGTTGGAGAACAACAGGGGATATTTCTGATAATTGGGAAAGGTTTAAACCTTCAACCTAATCATTTCAGATTCATGCATTTTATATTAATAAACATAGCCTTTGAATTCTGTTTTTTTAATTCAAAATTAATCATTGCTGAATAATTTTCAACTGAACCATACTCTTGATTCACCATTAGTTTTTTTGTGAACAGAAGGGAAAAAAAGCTCTTTTTCGAAAGAATTTAACAAAATAATATAATTTCCATTTAATTAGCACGTACAACTTAATTAGATTTTAAAAATATTTTTATATTATAGCATGACAACTCGTGCTGATGAAAACGACAAATGGGCATCGTTTGCTGCACCTGGCGGATGGAATGGTAATTTGCTATTGTACCCTTTTAATTTCTAAGTCTATAGAAATTGTGTGATAATTAATATTTTTTTCATATGTTAATTATTTGGTTCTTAAAAGTTTCTCTAATTAAATTTGGGGTATGAGAACACAGATCCTGATATGCTTGAAGTCGGAAATGGAGGGATGACAGTAGAAGAGTATCGTGCACATTTCAGCATTTGGGCACTAATTAAGGTATGGAAGCACACCATACAATATGGCTGCTATCAAATTGAATAATTAATTAGTTAAATATGAATCATACGTTTTCCTAATAAAAGAAGGAACAAGATATGTATACGCAGAAGTTTTGGGGCCTTTATTTTTTCGGAAGTTTTGGGGCTTTTTATTACGGTAAAATTTGGTAATTATGTGCCTTTTCCAATAAATACAAATCAAAATAAAGTAGTATGTAAATATGACATAATCTTATGAAATCTAATGGTTTATGGATTCTCATAATTTGTTTTCAATGAGTGAAAATATAGGCTCCTTTACTAATTGGGTGTGATATTCGAGCATTGGAGAATGTAACTCTCGGTTTGCTTAGCAACATGGATGTTATTGCCGTTAATCAAGGTATGGGCCCATTCACAAAAGCTGTGTCTTTTCTCTCCTCAATTCTCAAGTGTGTTATATTGAGGATTCCAATTATAATTTTTGGGCAGACAAACTAGGAGTGCAAGGGAAAAAGGTCAGAAAAGATGGCGACTTAGAGGTTTGTTTTTTATTCGTATTCTTTTTTATAATTATCTTATAAGTTCGTAAACTGCACATAAGTAGATAATATAATGTGGCCAGAAAGTCATCAAAAATCATGGTAGCGAAATGTGATCAGTAAAGCTATGTTTGGCATATGGGAGAGCAGAGAGGAAAGAATAGGAAGCAGGGCACAAATTGAAAGAAAATGGGATATGAGGGATGGAAGGGAAAAAAAATTTTCTAACACTTTTATCTATAAAAATAAAAAAGAATTATAAAAAATATGATGAGAATTTTTCTTTTTAACAATTCCTGTTCTAATTTTTTAATAGAAAATATCACTTTTCAAAAAATTTTAGAAAGATAACATTTTAAACATTTTTACTGGTTACTAGTTTCTAAAAACTAGTTACCGATTATCAATTATCAGTTATAAATATATTTGATTACTAGTTATTAGTACTCGAAAACTAGTTACTAGTTACTAGTAACTATTTTTAGAAAATAGATAATATTATTTTTATACTTTGTATTTTAATACTTTATTCAGTTTGTATATTGTGTTTTAGTTATTATCAATATTGACTCCTAAATTTAATATTTGTTGAAAATTTATACCTTAACACCAATTTAGAGTAGATAATTTATCAAGCTGATTTAATAAATTATTTTCGAATCAGTTTTGATATGGTATATTTTCAATTTTTAAAATTGCATCTTAGTAAATTAACTGCTCTAAATTGGTATCAAGGTATAAATTTATAATAAATTTCAAATCTAAATTGGTATCAAGGTATAAATTTATAATAAATTTCAAATCTAAAGATCAATGTTGATAATAACTAAAATACAAGGCATAATTTAAACAAAGTATCAAAATACAAAACATAAAAGTGATATTATCTCTTAAACATAGTATTGTTCTAAGAATTTTTCAAAAAAATAGTATTTCTCCATAAAATACGGTACCAAATCTATGAAAAACTGATTTTTTTTTTTTTTTTTAAGAAAAGGCAGCAAAGAACCTAATTTTCTTTTAAGATTGAAAAAGAAATTGAGTAGGCCTACTAAATTTTATTCTCTCCAAAATTGGGGTGAAAAGCGATGGAAAATTTTTGCAAAGTTTCAATTACTATATTACACTTTACATTAAACAAAGTACATAATTTTATTAGGCAAAAGGCAAGAAGGTAAATAAGTAGTTCCAACTAATATCACTTCTTTTTTCAAAATTTAGGAAGATTTTATTTTCTCATGTTTTCATTTTAACAAGAGAGAGAGAGAGAGAGAGAGAGAGAGAGAGAGAGAGAGAGAGAGAGAGAGAGGATTTAGAAACATTGGATAAATTGTTTTGTATAAGTTTAGAGAATATAGAATAACTACAAAGAGATTGAGAAAAATAAAAGTTTCTAAAAAAGCATTTTATCAAATTTTAGGAAAATGTTTTCCTAATCTCTTTTTTCTTTTGTTTTTCCTCACTATTGTTTTTCTAAGTAAAATCCATGATCTAAACAAAACCTAAGGAAAAATCCATGTTTTACAATTTTGGGTCTCTACCGAAAATATGATTGCGCGCCTCTATTGATCTAGATATATAAAGACCCGTTTTCAACATTTATGTTTTTATTTCCTTTGGTTTTTTTCTCTCATAAAAATGAAATAGATGACGAAGATTATTTAAAACAATATATTGAGGACGTTTTCACTCTTAGCTTTATTTTTCAAATACGATTTACCTAATATGCCTTTAGTTAATTAAAATTTCATACAATCATAATAAGTGGGCAAAGCAAAATGCAGATTTGGGCTGGTCCACTCAGCAACAATAAGACGGTCGCAGTACTTTGGAATAGAGGCGCTTCTAATGCTATAGTTACAGCTTACTGGTCGGACATAGGCCTTAACACAACGACTGTTGTTACTTCACATGATCTATGGACGGTAAGAACAACCATATATGTACGTATATATATACATATATATTATTTACATGTTAATTGTAGGAAACATAGCTTTTAAATTGACGAGTAGAGCAGATTTATAGAAAACAATTTTTCTATCTTACATATTCTAGGATCAGATTCATTACCTTATATTCCTATTCATGCTTTAGAGATTATATCTCAAACGCTTCCAAGATCAACATCTTTGCTATGGAGTGAGGTTTCCATCTCTTGCTTTTATCTATGAGTGCCAATGCATATAACCTCTTCATTCCTTCTCTCTGAGTCTCTCAAACCTTGAAGCTCGAATGCTTTTAACTAAATATCTCTCAAATTTTTTGTGAGGCAGCAGCCAACTGATTCTCTATATACCTATCTACGATCCCTTAAGTGTATATTTGTATTAAACAAGAGGAAGTGTCCTAGTCAAAAACTAGGAACGTAGTCTTGATCTAGTTGAAGCTATGGGCCTGTGGCCAAGCCCCTCCCCAGAGTCTAGCCGATTTTAGTAGTAGCTTTAATAAGCTACTACGGGGTTATAAGTGGTGCAGGTGCCCCGTAATTGGGCCCATTGTGTTCTAACTTTAGCAATCCAATTTTTAACTTTAAAAGCATGGGATGTACTGAACCGACTTAAGTTAGAGAAATTAGAGCTAATGTCCCTATTTTACACTTCAGTTTAGCAAATGTCAATTTCTTTTTCCATTTTATAGCCTAATGGCAAAGTATATAACTTTTGGTATACTAACTAGCTTTAGTTTATATACTGTGTCTCACTTTTTTATATTCAGTAAATAATATTTTTACACNTTTTTTAATTTGGAAAATCCAATTTTACTATTATTTAACCAATCCCTAATTTTCCCTTTCATTCTCTTTCTCTCTGTCTCGTTCTTTCAAGATAATAATCCTTGATTTCTCCTTTCATTCTCTTTCTTGTTATCTCGCGCTTTCAAGTTAGTACCTTTTTTTTCTTTGAAACTACAACCCTCTTCCTTGAGACTCTGACTCCATCGAGAGTTTCTAAGTTCTTTCTCTGGAGGTTCTTCGTACTCTCACTCTCTCTTTCTTTGGAGGTTCCATCTCCATTCTGTAGAGGTTCTTCCTGCTTCTAGCAACTGTATTTGCTACTAGGTAATTCTTTTTAGCCAAGTAAGCAAATCAATATAAACTCTCTTGAATATCAGTGGCAATAAAGTTTGATTCACGATCTTTAGGCTTGTTCACTAGATTCTCTTCCTTTGTTTTATGGATATACTCCTTACCCTTCTGAACTTCTTATTTTCAGTCCACTTATTTGTTCTCCTTGCTAAGGTTGAATGACATAGTTTCCACTAGGGGTTTGTGCCAAGTTGGTTACAATCTCGATAGAACCTTAATAGAAATTCATTGATCTAGAGCCGCTATCAGAATTTTTTTTTTTTTTTCAAAAAAACAAGTGAGATGGATATGTTAGTTTTGCGTAATGATTTGAAAAATGATTTTCTTCAAAAAATCACCATAGTTTTGGAAATAAAATCAAGAATGTAATGAAATTAGTATTTAAACATTTTTTATAAAAAAAAAAATAATTAAGATCAATGACCTAACATAAATCAATTCATTGATATTAGTTTAAGATCAAAACTTGAAGTGTTTTACAATCACAGAGTCTTCCTGATTATTTTTTAGAACCCTTTGATTAATTAGTAATTGGACACCTTCTTGATTTCTAACGAGAGATGAGTGACAGAATCTAGAAGTTATTTTTCTTTCTCTAATGTTATAGGTGCACATTCTTATATATATGATGAGCGCATGGTTTATATTATTCGATCCTTAAAAAATCTCAATAGATATTGTATATGTAGTATACAAAATCATGAAAGGTATTTTTTCAACCTACAAATCTTATCTTCTAATATATCATAGTTCGAACTAATGTATCGAAGCTAGTCATTTAATAGATTAAAAAGATAAAACTCATGAAAATAAGTTTGACAATTATTAGAATTAAAGTACTCTTACAATAGCATTAGATTAGTGAAAAGAATAATATTGAGTTACAATACTTGACTTCAAATTTTATTTTTATTTAGTCATATTTAATGTGCTTAAAACTTTCGTATAACATACTAGTATTTCTAACCAAAGTCAAACTTGGATGATTAGATACTTTATTAATCCCAATGAAATGGTCAGTGCTATATTCTATGGCATAATAAAATATTTCATCTTTATTTACAGAATGTAAACTATTTATTTATATATAATGAAATGAAGAACTTTGTCTCTCATATGTGAACTCTTCACAAAATAATTCTTTATTACCTATTATAGTTAT